>BLKM01002754.1:1701946-1749446 GCA_013340265.1 Coptotermes formosanus | reverse complement strand
GGGTGATTGGCCAGTGTTCCATTCCCTGTGACAGTGCGCTGCAGGAACTCCTTGTCATGATCGGCGCACATGTCACCTGCATGACTGACAGTCCTACACTGTGAGTTCCGTGATGGGCTGTGAGGTTCTTTGGCACTCAGCGTGCACAGATGTTTGTGGACTGTGCTGTGCACATTACCTAGCAAAGCTGTAGCTCTGGGACAACGTCCGTAGGTCTGTCTTATCCACGTTATGTGACAACGCAGCACGGCGAAGGATAGAATCGTGCAGCCTGCAGCTGCGGTTGCATGAAATATCGACATCAAGAAAGGTGAAATATCTGCACCCAGTTTGAAGCCAGAAATTGAAGTTTCTTGCTTGAAACTGAGGGCACGAATTTTGGTATTTCGTATCGGGAATGAAACTGCTGTTTTAATGTACCTACAAAAAATAATAAATCAATATCTGCCCAAACACAACTAAATTCTATTTATTATATGAAACTACATGTTTCGACCTATCTCAGGTTAACCTCAGGTTCACAGTTGGTCTTTAAAACATGTTGAGGAGGAAATACATGTTATGTAAGTCCGTTAAACGCAGTTATTAAAGCTGTTAAATTGTTACGGTCATAAACAGGAACAATATGTGTGGATAAACGTTCTGCTGCAACTGTTACAAATGCAGTTTACAGACTTTATTTCCTTTGTTACTCCAATGTTGTCTTAGCATCATCTCCAGCCCGAATATATCGATGTGGATTCTTTCCAAATTTAATTATGCCAATGGACTTCCATATTTGCTGATACACAGTTCCGACGGGGAGTGAGTAACTAAATTACAGGTGGACGGCTTTATGTTGCATGCTTAACATTGCTTTCGTCCGAGGTCATGCGTGTCTATATGCTGTGCTGCCTGTCCAGGGACATGAGGCCGTTGTGATTGGTAATTGGCTACTTCCTGTCCTGAAGATGGAGGCAGCAAGCTCCTCGGAGCTGACTGTAAATAATTACCAATCGACACGGTGTCATGTCCCGTACAACTTCAACGTGACACACGCAGTATCTGGCGCGTACCAGTTGCTGGTTTACTGGGTCAGGCACCGGTGCTGCTGCCGCGTATTGATCCAATCCCCGCCCGCCCCGGTATTCCTGCGACCTGCGCATAAATAACAGCCCAGGAGCACATGATCACACCGCAATGTCTATTGTAATCTGGTACGACTGGCCGTATTAGTTACACATTTGTAAAATAACGGGTACAGAACCCATTAAAATTTGGACGTAAAAATTTTAAAATTATCGTTTGTTGTTAAGCTTCCCCACAGACAGTCTGTTCCTTATACCACTGTTATACCCCTATATTGTGACCCTCAAGGAACACTTTTAAGGGCCAGTTTCACGCATGTTGTGTGACTTTTTCTTGTTAAAGGCCGAGACTGAAATGCCGACTTCAGCATAGGTATTTCTCAGTCACTTATTGCCAAAGTTTTATGTCTAACTATTCCTGTAATAGTGATCACTACTATAGAAATATTGTTACTTGCTATCGGAGCTCGTTAACAATGTACATAGCTGCAATCGGCACGGCGTGGTTGCTGTTGGGCTCACCTCGGTACAACCAGGCAATGCTAGAGCTCTTTCAGAAACATTCATGTGTTGGGAGTATATTCATAGCACCAGTCACTGTGAGCGTTTTTGAAACGCATATAAAGGCTTGGTGGTGGTGGTTGCGCAATGCTTGCCTGCTTGCCCTACAACTTTCAGACATGTTTGACAGCTGGTGAATGTAGTATTAAACATGTTTGAAGTTCTTGTCTAGAAAATTTCGATATTGCCCGCCCAATTAAGATCGTGCTCTGTTTGCACGTTTTTATGAACGTTTTCTTTAAACGTCTCCGCAAGTAATAGTCACAGTTCGTCAGATAACGTGATCGGGCAGGCCACAAGGACGACTAATTATTCGTTCCCCAAAAATGTTGCGTCAGGTGACCACTCAATTATTGACTGTAGGGGTGATTAGCCGTCTTTATTCCCCGTATCAGGGGCGCACCCAGTGGGGGGGCTGCCGAGCTACAGCCCCCCCCCCCCAAACCCCCAAAACCGAAATTTAAAAAACAGATTTTGTGGATATTATAATATAAAAAGTTTCACATGATTTTCCCTTTATCCTAAATCAGCCACTGAAGTCGGCTGATGACTAGTACATTGGAATTTTGAGAAGTAAATTAATAAAATTAACAAACAAGAAGATAGGACAATGTGATTGAGTCATGGAACATGTAGTTATATTCGTATGTATTTAAATGCAGTTGCAAACAGTGCTATGTTTCAGTTATACTTACAACATGTTTTTTTGCAGTTTTTAAAATCAAATTATATGTAGCCTCACGGTGTCGCCCCCCTTCCCCAAGGAAAAATTCTGGGTGCTCACCTGCTCCCTATCACTTAAGCCTCGTCGACACTTGCGTACAATGTCCGCGGACAGTTCGCGTACATTGTCGGCAGACAGTGTATGCGGACTGTCTGCGTACAGTGTTTTGTGTCCACCTAAACGTGGCATGTCCAGTCAATCAAGCCACGTGGAATGAAAGTTGCAGGTGGAATGTGTGCGGGATATATATTTTTAATGCGAAGAAAGAAACGGCCAAAATATGCGAAACGTTTTTGGACGCGGCGCTTCTTCAACGATGGAGTTCAGGACGGACAGAAACTTCTTCACGAGTTAAATATAGAGGATGGTTCGGGATTCAGGAATTTCGTCAGGATGACCAAAAGTGACTTTGAGACTTTGCTCCAGAAAATTGGCTCCACAATCGAAAGGAAAGATACAAAGTATCGCGAAGCAATTCCTGCCTCAATCAGATTAGCCGTAACGCTCAGATATTTGGCCAGTGGTGCGATATTACGTAGTGTTAAGTGGTATTTCTGTACCGACGTTTCGGGAAAACCTATCTGACCCATCTCCAAGAGTAAGACGTCCTTCCATCTTCAGGGGTAAGAAGTCCTTCCATCTTAAAGGGTCAAGAAGTCTTTCTTGGATTTCTTAACCCTTGAAGATGGGACCCATAGGTTGTCCCGAAACGTCGGTACAGAAGACAACTCAACGCTGCATAGTATCTCAGAAGAGCACAGATCTCATCTACACATCGTGGCGGAAGCCTGAAATCACGCAAATTTCAGACACTTACTGAATTACTGGCTGTACTTACGTCATTCCCTTCTGCAGTGAGGGTGCTGCGACTTCCCATTGATTCGTTGTGTTACAGCAAAAACAACAGAGCTTCGTAGACAAACCAAGTTGGTTTCTTCGGGGAAGACCCAGTTTTCTTGGATGCCATAATTTTTATGATCCTTCCGAAACTGTCCTTTGAGATTGGCGATTTTTTCTCAACTTCAGTATTGCTGATTTTGTTTTTTTTTGCAAGAAAATCAATCGCATCACCTTTTTTATTATGGTTTTTATAGTCGGCACAATGCACATCCAGTATGCAGGCACTGGACTGTAAATCCTCAATAAAAGCTAGAAATCTTTCTTTCAGCCACATGTTAACAGCTCAAATTCTGCAAGTAAACTGACACACTGAAGGAAGTACGTGTGCGCGGGCTGTACGCGGACACATCCAGACCTGCAGACTTTGTCTGTTGTTTTCCATCCTAGCCGGGAGAAAACAAACACTGTCCGCATACAAATAATTTGTCCGCGTACAGTACGCGGACAGTCCGCGGACATTCCCAGACTTTGTACGCGGTCACGTGTCCGCGTACAAAGTCTGGACAGTCCGCATAGACTGTCTGCCTGCAATGTACGCGGACTGTCCGCGGACATTGTATGTGGGTGTGGACGAGGCTTTAAATTACAAAAAAGAAAATTGCGAGAATTTGTCCATTTTGTGCTTCTCCTTTCATTATATCCGAAAAGCACATGAGTGTAGTTTTTCTTGTCGCACTGACAACACGCAGTACTTCAATCAATGTTATGTTATGGAACATCGTGTAACAGTCTGAGATTATCTGCCGGTCCTTACATGCTAGTTTGAGTGTTTAACCCTTTAAAGACGAAGCTTATCTGTTTTATATAAGGACTCAGTCCGTACCGCGCTGTAAACACTGTCCACTTCGGTTATAAAAACCAATCTCTTAATGTTTTATAAGGCAAAAGTTGCTGTTTGTGCTGAGATCCGTACAAAACACAAAAACGCAATGTGGGCACCACGTAGAATTTTTTAATGTTAAACCTGGCGGTACGTAAAGTTACCGCTAGGCTTTAAAAGGTTAAGTGACAGAACTGGATCGACTTTACCACTCCTTACTGCTTCACAGAACCAGTCACAGAACCGTACTCTAGCAACAAATATTTTCGTGGACATGCGTTTAAACTCGCGGCTGTTACTTCTGAAGGAACATGTCGCACTCGCTCTCGCTTCTGCAGCAAAACCCTTTTGATTGTCTTTCATCAGCGAATGTATCGTTGATATCAAAGGAACTGATACACTGGGAATTGGAGAACAAAATATGCTGCCATACTTTTTGTAGGATTTCTTTACTTTATAGGTTTCTGCAGTAAACACGCTGTGAGATACCGGTACGTCATATTCACGAACAACTGTACGTAGACCGCTATGGTGCAGAGCTTATACAGAAGTCTGTTATCGTTGTGTGAATGAGCCATTAGTTGATACGTAACAAATGCGTGGCCAGATATCCGGAGGCGGGCCGGGTCAGGCACTGCTGATAAGCTTGCCGCTTATGTGGGTTCCGCATTGAATTGGATTCCCTTTAGATAAGGGTACCGTGTGTTTCAGCGAACACAAATTTGTGCTCATGGAACGTATTCTTGTGCTTTGATGGAAGAACAGAATTTAAATGCGAAACGCTGGGTATATTTTTGCCGCATACTGAGCTCCGAAGTAACTAGGTGGCGCAGTTGGATGAGGCACTGCACTAGAAGCTGGAAGGTCATGGGTTCGATTCCCGGTGGGGCCATTGCTATTCTTCATTGACCTAATCCTTCAGGCTCAGCCTGTAACAGAAATGAGCACAAAGGATATCTCCTGGGGGGAAGGCGGCCGGTGTTTAGTTGTGAAAACCTTACCATCTTCATGTGCCGAATGACTAGAAATTCTGGGCGCCTCAACGTCCTGAAACCCTAAGGCCCTATCCAGGCATGTAGAGGGGTGGCTTTACTTTGGAGCTGCACCGCAAACTGGCTACAATGACTGGTCTCCATGGTTCCCCTCACTCGCTCGTTGTATGTGCTGTGCCGTACCGTCAAAACATACCGCGTGTGCGCTGCGTTTGCGATTAATGATTCAACGCTCTGTAGAACGCCTGAAGTTGAAATGGTTTATAGCAGGCGAGCTAAACTGTCCAAACAATTTTCTGGCACTGAAATATTCAAAAACTTATTCATGTTGGGTTATTACATAACAAAGACATTCGAAGCCTTTGCAGGTCATATACATTGACTTCTTATTTCTCTTCTTCTTCTTCTTCTTCTTCTTCTTCTTCTTCTTCTTCTTCTTCCTCTTCCTCATCGTCCTGTCACTGCTTAGGCCTTGCTAGGGACTCACTTCCACCTTATCCGTGTTCTGCCTGTCTCTTCTTCCTGTATGGTGATAATTGTGGGCTAACTTACTCTACCTGTCTTCTTTCATCCGTTTAATGTACTCTGTCGACATATATTCATTATCTAAAACTTTACTTAAAACAGAATACATTTAACTCATGTCTTATATCACCATTTGGTATATGATCCACACCTCTTTATTTGCTCTCTAAGAATTTCATTTCTGCAGCTCGTGTGTTACTTCCTGTTTGCTCTGCAAGGACCCATACTTCACTGCTACACAGCAAGGCCTGCACTTCCATAACTTTATAAATCTTGAAGCCGTGTTCCTGTTACAGTGTTTCGCGAAGACTCGGTTTGACTGTCCCACACCTTACCTTCCTGTTGTTAGGAGAGGAGAACGAAGCTGATTATGGTGGGTTCGACATGTACCTGTAAGTACTGTGTGGAAGGCAAGACACGCAGAATTGTTGGGGTGACAACTCTTGGAAGACCGAGAGGGAAATGGATTTGATTTTGGGGTTCGTTAATGCCGCGTTTAACTGCGTATGTTACGGATAATTGAATGGTAGATTAGTTGTAAATTATGATTAAAAAAGAATGTGAAAGGAAATGATCATGCCTTTATTAAATTGTTAGCCTGGAGACAGTGACGAAGGGTGCGTAAGATTTGAAATGGTTAGGTTTATTTAGTCTCTGTGTACACTGGAGACAGACATTTTAAATCTGTTGCCAACATTCTGCCCGGTATTCATAAATTTCGGGATATCTAGGTTTATGTAACCGTCCCAAAAGCGTTGATAATTGTGCATCAACTTAAATCCATGTGTTCAGACAAAGAGAATTTTGTGACGTGAACTTTTTTTGCTATGTTGGTTGTGCTTTCATTGTTTGTACTGATTAACAGTACATTCCATAATATCTTGACATCACAGGGGGGATAGCTCAGTCAATATAGTGACAATAGCCTACGAGCTGGACGATGTGGAGTTCCCGAGTCCCAGCAGGGGCAAGAAATTTTTGTCTTCTCCAAAACGTCCAGACTGGCTGGAGGGCCCACGAAGCCTCCTCTTCAGCGGATATCAGGGGCTCTGTCCCCGAGGGTAAAGTGGCAGGGGCGTGAAGCTGACCACCTCCTTACAGTGCCAAAATTCATTAGTGCAGGTGTACCTGCAATCGTCCTGTACACCTCCCTGGTCTGCACAGGGATAACGTTACCTTGCGATCAAACTTTCATTCACAGAGCATTGCTCAAATTCAGTCAGTATTCACATTTGTTTAATTCGAAATGTCGAATTAAAAAAAACTGTGTAATGAAATATTCAGTTGATAGTCAGTGAGAGGCATTAACTGTCGTGCGTGTGCTGAGTTTTTGTTGACAAAACTCATATTTTGTTTCCTTACTTCTAAGTATTTATCGATTATGTATTAAACACTGTTCCTTTTGATGAAACGAGATGATTAAATGTAACTGGTAGTGTAAAGACAGGAGACGTGCTTTGTGTTGGCGTCGTGATATCTCAATTAGAGCACAGACGGTCGAGGCGTCTCGTGCATGACGTCACTCCAGCCGTCTGACACCTGATTGTCTTCCAGCTGATGCTGTAGTAACAAGAGTCCATCATTGGACCCTCTCTTGAGCCAGCTGAACCCAGTCGACATGGTCACGCCCTGTTTCTTTGTGGACCATTTCATTCCCTCTCACATCTTCAAGTTCCTTCAAGTGTCCTTTTCCCTTCAGTTTTTTCCGGTCGATATATTTGCATGCTGTATAAACACCATGCGTGTTACAGTTGCTTTATGCGTGGAGCCGAGTTCATAGACGATCGATCGGCAGTTGACAAAACATCTTTGTTTTCGAGATTTGAGCTGACGATGCAAGTGTTCTGGGATGTGACGCCGTGTCGATGACCGAGTAGCTTCCAACGTTTTTAAGGATCGTACTGCCCCCATATTCAGGGTAAAGTACTCTTGGGGTACTTGAAGGCATTACGGTCCTTCGAAACGTCGTGCACTGCACTTACAAGGACATAAGGTCACATCACAGAGGACTTGGATTTCACCTTAACTTTTCGCATTCTTCGAAAGTTGCAGGTTAATGTATGCAGTAGTAGCGACTGCGGTGGTGGTGGTGGCGGCGACGGCGGCGGTGGTAGGCTGCAGCAGTATTATTATTATTATTATTATTATTATTATTATTATTATTATACATATTTTTCAAAGAATCTTCAATGGCAAAACAGTTTCTTGTATTTGCGGATAGAGTTCTACAATCCCTGTATGTACAAATTCCCCGAATTTGTTACCGAGCATATACAAAGTTTTCAAATTATGACGCCGCGAATGCAGGTATACTTGTACAAGCGAGCACTCCTAGACCAGTGCAGCTCCTACACCGACCCTATGCTGCGTCATGTAATGAAAACCCTACAGCTGACCGACAAACTAATTGTTCTTCTGTTACTGGCTGCCCTTACCATTAGTGCTGATCCTTGGTGATTAATAGCGGGTTGCTTTGAATGTGCTGTACGTTAGGCAGGTACAGCTATTGTAATGGGTTCGGTTACAGCCAATAGACAGAACGGGATGTTTTAGTGCAGATATATTTTTGCCGTAGATTTTTAGGGCTGGAAGAAAGTAATGAGAAATTGACAAGAGTTTGACAGATGTGCATTTCTCGTAGCGGCGTAGCTGAGGATTCGGATGTCCTGGGATGTGACGCCATGTCGCTGGAAATATGCAGGAATGTATTGCCTTCACGATCAAGGCTTCAGCAGCCCATGCATTCTTCATTGGACCCCTGAAGTTTTGAAGGTGCAGGCTGTACTGTACATTCCTTCGACCGTCGACCCTCCTGAAGCGAGGAGACAGCGCTACATCCCAGAAGCCCGGAAACCGCAAAACAACGTTTCTGTTGTGGTTACGGTGTTATGAAGGACCCAGGCAGAGTACCCCGGTATGTTGGTAAACGTGTGGTAGGTGCACCGTATCGTGACTCTGAAGACGACCACAGAAATTATCAGTTGTCGTTAATTAAAGAATTGCACAATACAGCATACAACATTTGTAGAATGTGTGGATTCGTAGGCCAATGACATTGTTTCTCTGCGCGAGTGATATAGCCTGCAACGAAACAGGGCTGTACGTGGGAAAGGACTGAAAGAATGCGGTTTTATGTTCTAGCAAAAGTGGTGAATTGTTTGAGTGTCTAGGTGACTGTCATTTTTTTCTCCAGTGGCTCAACAGCCCCTAATGGGCCAGGGCCTCCTCATTATGGAGGCTTCACGATCACACTGACACACACCACGCTCGGTAGGACTCCTCTGGACGAGTGATCAGCCCGTCTCAGACACCTCTACTTGGCAACACACAACTTTCACAAGAGACAGACATCCATGCCCCCAGCGGGTTTCGAACCCGTAATTCCAGCAAGCGAGCGGCAACGGACTCACGAGGCGACTGTGGTGAAGCATCGATATTCGTGATCAATTAGTATCGATAAAACTGTGACGAATATCGGAATCAGAGTCCCAAGCACTGGTGAAATGCCAGTAGTGCAAGTACTCAGTGTCCTCAGAAAGCATGGAAGCATTGACGTTCATTTTTAATAAAATACGTTTTTGGAAGTATAAAATGCATTTAAAATTTAAGGACAGTATCATTCTATAAAGCACGAAAGCAGTCAGCGTCCCTTACGAAAGACACGCATCTCTGAGCTGCCAGTGATCTATGCAGTAGGAGGAGAGTGTTCGAAGCCGAATCGCCAGCAATGTGGTCTCATCCCCATTCGTTCGAATCGGTCACGAAGGGTCGAAACGATGGTATTGAAACGAGTAATCGCGAAAGTTAGGAAAGCCGAACATCGAGATTCAAGTGATACGTCTTCAAGAACGCTTTGTCAGTTGGTTATGTTGTGAGACCAGCCTGCCTACGAGAGTAGCTGCAGCGACAAGGTCGCAACTTCGTAGTCAATAAGTACAATCTACAAGTAACACGTTTAGAAACGAAATACCAGTTCTTTATGCTGACGTTTCGGTCAAGCAAGATGAAATATGGTGACGAAGTCCTGATAACCGATTATGCGCGAGTAAGACAAAGTAGGCTGTGCAGCGGAACATGACCTTTAGACTGAGTATCGTCGCCTTCTGGTCGCCTAGCAACGCTGCAGTTCACGGCTTGAGAACGAAGACGCCAGAGGACGAGAGCCCAAGCTGCGAACGGAAAGAGGGATTAGACAGATATGCAGAGTTACATGTGACGGTCAGAGCTGTGTATGTTTGACTGCGACAGACGGACATTACGAACAGCTGTGAATGGTTCGTAGAAATGTCTGTACTTACCGAAAGCTGGAAATAACAGAATACTCGTATTCAGAAAGTGATGAGTGTTGTTTGTATTCACAGAGTTCAGATTCCTTAACTCTTTGAGAACTGAATTATTCTTAAAGATTCAGTCCGTACCGCGCAGTAAACATGCTCCATCTCGGTTATAAAAACCAATCAGTTGGTGCTGTGTAGGGAAATAATCGCTGTTTATTCTGCGAACCGTACAAAACACACAAATATACTGTGTGATCAGAACGTAGAATTTGTGAATGTTAAACCTGGTGGTACATATAGTAACCACTGGGCTTTAAAGGATTAATTAAACTGATAATTTATCTGAATGGCAATCCTTACGGAAGATTCTGGTTTCAAATCTTTGCCGTGACTCAGTTTCACACTCCGCTCAGTCTGATGCCGAACAGTGCCTTACATTACGCCAAGAGCGCTTCCTTTCACATCCCTTCCAGTACAATATTCCGTATACAAATTTACATAGTGTGAGTTACTTGAAGTGTTGTTAAATAAAAATACCCTTAAATATCTATGGAAGAAAGCTGTTCTGGGAGTGTGAATATACTCAGTGGCGTAGCTAGGTGTTTTGGTGCCAGGGGCGAATGATCACGGGGGCCGCCCCCCAAATGAGATTATGAAATTTAAAAATCAAATTTATTTTGTTGAATTTTCTGTTACTTGTACCAACAATTTGAAAACTGTTGAGCGCTGAAAATCTTTTTTCGTTTAAAGTATTCATTGTGCTGATTTTCGCTGCCTCTTGGATTCCGTCGCCCGGGGCGGCCGCTCCATTCGCACCCTTTCCCCTCCCAGATACGCCCCTCCATATGTTTAAAATATATTTGTGAGAGTTTGTGACTTTTTGGTGATTATTTATTGTATCTGCAAACCCATTATGTCGAACGTCGTGACACTGCTGGTGTATCGATAGGTGCAGTTGACCTCGGGTACGTCATGAATGGGACTAAATATTCCGTGTCGCTATAAACGAGTCTTATAACCGAGGACTGTAATGTTATGGTTAACAGTGAGGAATTAATTCGTACCACAGAAAATCTGAGGTTACAGACGAGGTGTCTTATCAAACGATGTCATTATAACTGGGTTCGAGCGTATACACCGGTGTATATGCTCCATCCAAATACACCTTCTGGTTAGACTTGAAAGTCTGTGAGTACGCAACAATGCCTTTGCCCCATTCCCGATAGTATGACTGCTGTTCATCAATGTGTAATTTGCCGTACGCATATCGTTAAGCAATGGTCAGTGCACGACTTACCCATCTACTAAACGGGCTTGAATTTCGACAAGTTTGCAGCGCTGTGATGTTACCAGTATGGGTTGTGTCATGCCTTAGGCGGTTGTTAGTCGGTCTGCCTCTCAACACGGAGGCCCGGACTCCATCCCAGAATAGTCCATGTGGGATATATAGGGAACGAAATGAAAATGGGATAAATTTTTCTCCTAGCACTTCGGCTTTCCCGTATCAGTATCGTTCGACCAGTGTCTGCATCACCGACGCTATATAATGTCAGCAACTGGCAGCGTCGTTGCATGTTATACAAAGGCAAGATGGGCAGGCACAGGAAGCGGCTGTTGGCTGCATGGCATGGCGCAATTACCTGCTGCAGCCGAGGCAGGGACTGTGCCTTAAGATCAAGTCGATTTGCAGGCGGAATGGTACTAATCCCACAAGTATGTCGCTTTAAATTTAACCGGTAATTTTTAATTACACAAGTGGATTGCATCTAGCGGCTAACTTGCAACAGAGATTCTGCTAAGTACAGGAAAGTAAAGAGCGCGTTCTGATGTGGCTTGTCGATAGCCGGTCTAGGCCTAGGTATAAGACGGCAGAGGCCCTGGCCGATTTTATGTGTCATCTCTGAAAGAATTTTCTGTAATTGTGTACTTCGTATAATGCTGAATTCATGCTTATACACACAGAATCTCCGAAAGGAATGTGGATGGAATATTGGCAGTTGGGGCACTTGTCAGTCTCTTTCACTGGTGGTTAGGGTGAGCCCAGTACAATTTTTCTGAAACGGTACGTTTGAATATTGGTGCAATTCGTTTCTGTACTCAAGTACACGATGCCAAACCTGCGGTTCAAATGACTGTCAATACAAACGTCAATTGCTGGCCAAAGACATTTAGGCCTAAATACCTGTGTCAGGATATAACCTTTCTTACTTTATTTGTGTAACGACTGACTTTGTATCGCTCAGGAAACGGCAATCTGGTGTAACCCACCGCTACACAAGTTTACAGGAGACAGAAAAAACTTTGACACATCCTTAATAGAGCAACACTTAAGCATGTTAAGTTTCTATGAAAATTTAAGCACGAGAAGGAAGTTTTTTTTTTTTTGCGGACATAACATTTTGACAGAAGGTGTGTTTCTAACCCAACTGTCTAGTAATGCGAATATCTCAGTTTGACGAATCGTGTGGGTTGCGACAAATTGCTGTTTCATAAGCGATATAGTGTTGAAGAAATTCGTCTTTCTCGCACTTCCGTGTGATAATCACATCGCGTTTTCGATATTCCTAATTTGTTTTATGTTTCTTAATGTGACGCTCTTTCAAGTGTATGTGTTATTTAGCATTTAATGACAGGGCAATTATAAGGATTTAATGGAGATGATGGCGGAGGGATCTTTTTACCAATAACGTAAGGACTTAACCTGGAAGGACAGTGAAACAACGAGAGAGATCAGACGTCTTGGCCAATCATCGGTGGGTGAATGGAGCCTGATAACTCCGTGTTGCGAAGGCAGGGATGCCAACCATTCAACCACAGCACTCAGTACACCTGCTTGATGTCAGAATCTTTGAATTAGGTCGCACTATTGAGTATTATTGGGCATTAGTTTGTTGATGTAGAAGTGTCTGCTTCGTTTAGAAGTACAAGAATTGAAAGTGTTTTGTTTTTTCTAATGGTTTTGTTTTTTGTTTTCGCAGGTTGGCAGCAGCGCAGGAGGCGGCAGCACATCAGCGGTCTGTTCGTGACTGCTCGCCCGCCCCCGGCCACAGCATGGCCCCGCACTCCCAACAACCCCCCGCCGGCGCCAAGGGGCCGACCTCACTGTTCCTCCTCAGTGAGGATAACCCCATCCGGCGGTATACACGCTTCATCATAGAGTGGCCATATCCTTTACTGCACAGTGAATATCGACTGTGTCCACGGTAATGGTTAACCACTACAGTGGTGCGGTACACCCTTTTTGAGAAACTGATGGTTGCTCAGTTAAGCGAGAATGCTTCACCTTGTATGAAGCCCGAAGCGTCATAACCATGTGCACAAAAGCCCGAGGCAGATGAAACCATTGCACACCTTCGTATCATGTTTTTCTAAGATACATTTTACTACCATATTCTCGTCTACACATAGGCACATTTTACTACCATATTTTCGTCTACACATAGGCTTTCCAAGTGGCCTCCTTTCTTTATATTTTCCAAATAAAAGTTTTTGTGCCTTTTTCATTTCTTTATGCATGCAGTTTGGGTTCGTTAGTGTCGTTCACAAATTTGAACTTTGCCACACTTTCAAAGGATTCGTCTGGTGTCTGCATGCTGTGGGGTTTCCTGCATGCTGTACACAAGGCATTAACATGTGCGCGGGTTTCCTGCACATGCGGATTGATCTAAGAAGACTTACGAAATAAAGAACGCACAAAAGACTTGGCACAAATTACGAGTATATGATGGCGTTACGTAATTGCGTGGGCATCTGCGTGTCACTGACTTTCCAGTTCCTTGTAAAAGGCTATGACACTTAACACACTCACCGTAATTTTATAACCTAAACTTTATTAGCTAGTAAATTTTAATCATATAAAAATAAAAGTTCAGTTTCAGCTGTAACGTTAATAATGTTTAAATTATTGTTTCGTTGTTTGTGGAACATCTGCTTATTTTATAAATTTATATGAGCACAAAATTTTGAATTTATTTCAGTGAACTTGATGAATAGTACAGAGAAGAGACAGACAGACAGACAGACAGACAACTGCATAAACCAATACTTCACACCCAATGTTATGTACATATCTGTGCAATCGTAGTTCGAAGTATCTGCTGTCTCGAGCGTTACTTTTTCTCGTCAGTTATTTTAGTGTCTTAGTTTGTTTTATTAATGTAATTATTTACTTTATTTGCTCGTTATTTATTTATTTATATACAACTCGTAAAAAGACAGTAAATCTTTAACACTGTGTATAAATCAGGACGTGTGCTGAAGCCCTGATTGACACTGTGCACCGGGCTCCGATATTGGGAGTACATAAATGAATGTGTTTAAGGTCATGGGTCATATTGAATGTCAGTCGAAGATCTGACACCACTCTGTGTGTTCGTGTTTGTGTTTGTTTGTGTTGATTGTGCAGTGTGTCTGCTATTTCATGACCTCAGACACTCAAATATTACGTGGAAACATTTAATTAGCCCTACTTATTTATTTTGGAAACTAAAGTACTTCGTAAATCGATTAAAACCACGTAATGTACAATAATAGGACAGTTTGTATTAAAAACTGCACGAACCCCTACATGTTGACAAAAATACTGTCATCATCAGGGGCAGGGCTGTGGAGTCGGTACACAAAACTTCCGACTCCAACCCCGACTACCACATCTCAATTTTTAAAACTCCGACTCCTTCATAAAATCTCAATATGTACGCGTATTAATAATGGTAAACCTATAAGACATTTCTTCACCGCGTGAATCATCAGGCTACTTTTTTGACTTATAACCTGTATTTAAGTACAAGTTTAATTGTTGTTGTAGGTATCAGGACTCTGAATTTGGAGTATCTAATTAAGATTTTAAATTGAAGTCGGAGTCGGTCCATTTTTACCGATTCCGACTCCACCTAAAACTCCTTCCGACTCCACGACTCTGACTCTGACCCCACAGCCCTGATCAGGGGGTTGTCAAACGGTGCACAGGTCCGATCAGTCGTCCATATGTTAAAATATCACACACTGCAATTTCGACAGAAGAGATCTCACCACTGTTCACACGATAAAACGTTACACAACAAATAATGTGGCATCTTTCATGTTTTAATGTCGTGTTCATTTGAACATTCTATCGTGTGAACGGTGCTGAGATCTCGTGTGTAAAAATTTCAGTCTGTGGTACTTTAACGTATGGACTATTGTGTGGACCTGTGCACCATTTGACAACCCCCTGATGATGACAGTATTTTTGTCGAAACATATGTAGGGGTTCATGCAGTTTTTAATACAAACTGCCCTATTATAGTGCGTTAGTTGGTGTTAATTGGTTGACGATAAAATGCCCGGTGTTAAGAATATATCATTTAAAGTACTTCAGGGTTATTACAGGAACTGAGTAATAAAAACATTCATAAATTAGTTCTACACATAAAAGTGCAAAATTCTTTTTTCGTTTTATGTGTGTAGGTACATCAGCCATGTATATTAAACACAGTGGCTTCTGTTTTCATTTCTATGTGCGATTCAAAGAGTTTTTTGTTTTTTTTTGAAAAGTGCCAGTTTGGTATTATTTCACATGCAGGATGTAGTTTCGGCACTGCGAGACCGACTGGCGGTGAAAACAAATACGATAAACTTAGGCGCGATTTTACCAAGCAGTTTAAATTTAATTTAATTCCATTCGTATTATTTTTTATATATATTTGTAGTTTTATTTTATATGTTTATTTCTTAGTCTTAACGAAGTAGACTGCTTGACCTTTTCCAGCGTAGAATTAACTTCAGAAACTGAACCTTCGAGATTGTTGGAAGGAACAGCTTTCTGTTGCTAAGTCTTTACTGACGTGGAACAAGACAAACACAGAAAGAAGGCGAACACACATCCAGGGCTGGCGTAGGATGCAGTCAGTAAGTTCCCTGCACTTTAAGGAAATGGAAGGATCTTACCGTGTTCACACGAGCGCACGACTGGTTCTTATTCTGGGACAAATTAATCTAATTCACGTGCCCGAAATATGTATTTAATGTTTAATTTAATATTTAATTTAATATTCTGCCATCTACGTTTATGTCTTCCAAGCAGGCTCTTCCTTTAAGGTCTTCGGACCAAAGCTTTCCAAGACACGTAGGCCCTGTGTAACAAGACTGGCGGATACTGGTCTGCTTTATGCGTTTGATCAAGTAGTTACCAAAGCAAAACGAAGAGATGGTAAAGGTATGCTGCGGTCGGTCGGTATTGCAGTGTCCACATACCTCGTATGCTGCAGAAGTTTCTTAGGTAGAAGCACCAGATAATGCATATTTTAGGTCGAAAAATGTATTACAAATATTGCTGCCTTCCCAGAACTTCTCAAATGATGTGAATAACTTCGTATTTTTGGGGACAAACTGTAGTCTCGCAGAAAACGTTTTCTGAATAGATTTTTTGGGGGTGTGGCATTACTCACGGCGGACGCCCGGCTTCAATTCGCCTCAGTCATGACTCCTTCAGCTGTCGTAGGCAGCATCAAGCAGACAGACCTACAAGTTCACTCGTGCTCGAGCAGTTTGTACTTTCCGCTATGCGCAGGCGCCCATTGGGAAGCACCGGCTGCCCCACCATACTCCTCATTTCTCTCTGGACTCCATCGAAATATTGCCGCCCTCCCCTCTCTTCGTCACCATTGTGTACCTTTTATCGGAACGCAACTGAACTTTGACTCGGTATGAATTTGTATTAAGACGTAACACAGTGGGACACTTGTAACTGGGGCAAGAACCGTCCTTTGCACGTGGCTGTTGGTCTGTTGCCACGTGTTTATGGTGTACTGGACGATGGTGGCGGAGCCCGCGTTATAGAGCGTTGAATGTTACGATCATTAGTGAATGATGAATTATAGAGGATGGCGTATAGGGGAGTAGAGGTGTACCTTCAGTTACTCCTATACTTGGTCCTGAATTGAGGTGAGGCGTCAGCTACATACCGCAACCGCGTCGCCTCCGGGGGAACCCCCCCCCCTCCAGTACGCATTCAGTAGGAGATTGGGTCGGTCCCGGAGCCGGTCTGGACCCGGAGGGAAGGCACAAATCCTTGTCCCCGCCATTGGAATCGAACCACCGTTCGTCAGTCGTCCACCCCATAGTCGTAGTAACAATGCGGACTACGCTATGCGACTTCCTGATTATGAAATAGTAATAACATGATTTGAAATGATATTTAGTCGTTTGCATGCAGAAGGTGAGGAAAACGACCAAAAACTTCGACAAGTAGGCACTCTTTGAGCCGGGTTTAGAACCCATGATTTTCGGCGTAAGAAGCAGGGGTGTTACACTGACAGTGGTCTTTGGTGCTGTTATTTGACTGTCAGTTTCTGCTTTCAGATCTCCCTTCGATGGCCATGGGCACTTACCTTATTCAGCAGCAAGCTGCTTGTCTGTCTGTGTTTTTAATGTACTGTCTGCGCACTACTTTCTGCCCACATTAACAGTCGTGATTTTGCTTTTGTTTGTTGTATGCCTTCGTTTGTGGTATCACTGAATTCATTCGTTTGCTTTAATCTTACAACCTTTGCTCATATTTTAATTGTGGAATTTGTATTTGGTTGAGTGCTGTCCTTTTTATATTTCGTGTTCAGATATTCTGCAGTATTGATTGTCTCTTCTTTGTACGTCGCTTCAGTTTGTAACAGACCTCTTCCTTCTCCATCCTTTTGTACATATAGTCTATGTATATCAACTTTCGAGTGACACATTTCGTACGCTGTTAGTACCTTCATAGTTTTCCTGTCATTTTGTAATTCTAATTTTCCATTAATTATACCACAACTGTACCTTAATAATGCGACAGCTGATGCTCCAATTGCTGTAACTGCAGTGCAGATTGCAGTATCATTCTTAATCTCCTGGTGTATTTGTTCTTCAGTCTTTCTTTCATTTGTTGATGTTGTGTACCTTCACTTTTTTCAATCGCAAGGTACTTTTATGTTTCTCCCTGTTCAAGCTGTTGTATTTCTCTGTTGATGTTAAGCATTAAATTTTGCAAGTGAACTAATTTACCCTTCTTCAGTACAATCTCTGCACACTTGTCCAGTCCGAATTCCATACGTATATCGTCACAGAAGGTTTTGTCTGCAGCCGTTTTTGAAGCTCTTCGTCTGTTTTTAACTATCAGCTTCAAATGGTCCATATTAGCTAAGTGAGATATTTTTGTCTTTATTATGTATTCTTCATATGCTGTGTTCAGCTTGTTCTGCTGTTGTATGAGAAAAATTAACCTAACTAAAATTTATTATTATTATTATTATTATGCCCACGAACTTTTGCCTACATTACGGAATCTGTGACAGTGACTTAGTTGCAGTTCGGGGCGCCGTTCTAGATCGGCAACTTCTCTGACACATGTGTACAACGTGAAATCTAATTCACGTAGGGAGTGTCTCACACAGTGGAAACCATTACGAGAACTGGCTGCACGATACAGCGGGATAGCCATACTTAGGCCTACGTACTGATGCAGCTGTATTTTGATTCCTTGTTTGACTGTATTAAAGTCTCCGCAGCTGATCTTGTTATTTGCTCTGTAGGCCTGTCTTTTGACACATTGGGTCTCACCCGTCCCCCTGTCGTTTGACACAGTGGGTCTAACTCGTCCACCTGTCTTTTGACACAGTGGGTCTAACCCGTCCATCTGTCTTGACACAGTGGTCTAACTTGTCCACCTGTCTTGACACAGTGGTCTAACTCGTCCACCTGTCTTTTGACACAGTGGGTGTAACTCGTCCACCTGTCTTGACACGGTGCGTCTAACTCGCCCACCTATCTTGACACAGTGGGTCTAACTCGTCCAGCTGTATTTTGACACAGTGGGTGTAACTCGTCCACCTGTCTTGACACGGTGCGTCTAACTCGCCCACCTATCTTGACACAGTGGGTCTAACCCGTACACATATTTGCTATACAGCCATACGTGTGCCATAAAATACGCAACACGCCCTTCTGTCCAGTCTTTCGCAGTTATAATCACACTGTCATACCTGAGTTCTTCTAAAAAAAATCCATGCTATGCAGTAGAGGTTTGGGTGGCGGAGCAACAGAACCCATTCGAATGTGGTGGTTAGGGTAAACCTTCAGCCCGTTTTGTTAAGTTTTTATAACGAAACTACCGTCGCGGACCGGAGCCACGGTCGCGTCGCGGAACTGATAATCGTTTTTTTGTTTGTGAAGTACGACTAATTAAAAATGCTGCCTGTAGCGCAGGCTGTATAGCATCGAGTGATTGGACGATGGATGAGTGCGTAATGGATTTTTAACTGTTAATGCCGACTGGTTACTATACATATCATCTGGTTTAATATGCACACATTCTGCGTTCTGCCCACACAGTGTATTTCTGTTTTTTGTGTGAATCTCAGAACAAACAGCGATTTTTTCTCTATACAGCAGTAACTGTTTGGTTTTTATAATTGAGACGGAATGTGTCTACTGCGCGGTACGAACTGAATCTTTATGTATGGTTCAGGTTAATTTCGCCTCTGAAGGACTAAGTGACGTGGCAGGAAGCGGTAGTCGCTTAATCTGGGGCATTGTCCTGGAATTTACGAGGAAGGGCCGAGGAAAAAAGCGTTGGAGGGTCGAACCCTGTAGCTTTAGGTCGGAAGCGTTGCCGTTTGAGCAGACTCACCCCTTTACTTCTTTAGGCTGTCAAGAAACTCCGTGCCGCCGCCCGGTACGGAAAACCACGGTTTATTACCTTATTCACTCCAGTTGTCCTTTTATCCCCCTCCTGACGCCCGAAGCATCCAGTCCACATAGTCACATTCTGTTTCTTCAAAATCTAATTTAATATTACTACGTCTTCTACTATTAGGTTTCCCAGGTTGTCCTTTTCAGACTTTCCGCTCTTTGTTTTGTGCATTTCTCGTGTTCCGCAAGCGCCACACATTCTGCACATTTCATAGTCCTTTATGTGAACACCCTCGTCGTGTTTGTACAAGATTACTATAAAGGGACTCCCCATTATGCAGTTTTCTCCAGTCTCCTGTCACCGCCTCTCCTTGCGTTCAGCTGTTTACCTGAACACCCTGTTCTCGAATTACTTCAGTAATTTACGTGGTACATTAAGACAAACCAGACATAACTAGCTTTATCTTCGCTTTGTTTCATTGAACTGGTGTTTCTAATTCAATTCGTAACGTTTAAAGACGTAACGATGTTCAGACAGCGTTAGGTATACATTCTGTTGCATCCTGTACATTTGAAATGTTACATAACCCAACAACAGAACTTGTCTAACTGTACCTTTGTTCTGACGAACAGAACCTCACGTGACTAACTCACAAGTCACGTATTTCCAGTGCCATACGATGGTCTGGGTGCATTTAGAAAAATTGTGTCCACCTCTAGAGCCGTATCTGTTTGTTAATAAGCGTGCTGAAAGAAAAGAACCGATTTTTTCAAATTATCTCGCAAGTATGTAACAGTAATGTCCATTCGCTTCATTTTGGTTGAATTCAGTTTTTTGAGAGCCGCTGTACACAAATACAGTTGAACCCGCTTATAATGACATCGGTTTATGCGACACGTCGCCTGTAGCGTGAGATATTCTCTAGTACCAATGAATTCGTCACTGTTAACGTAACATTTTACTACTCGGTTATAACGACACTTGTTTGTAACGACACAAATATCCAGTCACTTTCATGACGTTACAACCGAGTTCAACTGTACTTCAATCAAGTGCAATTTCTTCCCCTCCCAACACAACTTGTTGAAGTCATGGTTGCTCTTATGATACGCCAGTTGTGATTTTCCGTTTACCTGATGAATTTTAATTGCCGCTTCACCTGAGTGCCCAGTTAGGCCTGTCTGCTGAGTACCTCGACATACCTTGATTAAGCTCTGTACATGCCAGTTGCATAGTAACTCCCACAGTGTGTACATTTTACTGAACTTAGCAATGTTAAGTGCCACTGTCCACAGTTTTCTCACTGACTCCGTCCTTTCGCATTCTGTACCACGGGGCTTCTCTGCTTGTGGAGGCGAATGCTTTTGATACCTAAATCTACAAAACACCTGCATATACAGTCGAAGTCGATTGTAACTCCATGAAAGGGGCTGAATATTTTGTGTCTTTGTAAACGATTGTTGTTCTAACCAAGGAGTGTAATGTTATGGTTAACAGTGAGGAATTAATTGGTACCATACGATGTGTGAATTTAAGCGAGGTGTTTTATAAACATATGTCGTTATAGCCTGGTTCGACTGTACGTCCTTTTTGTATGTTAAATATATGTTACTATTCTGATTCTCCGTTTTTAACAAACCGTGCTTGAAACCTCCACATTATCTTGTTACTCATTAACCTTTACAAGCCTAACGGTATCTTTACGTACCACCAGGTTTAACATTCAAAAATTCTAGGTAGTGCTCACGCTGCATTTATGCGTTTTGTATGAATGTAAGAACAAACAACACCTTTTGCCTTATGCAGCTTTAACAGACTGGTTTTTATAACAGAGGTGGAGAGTGTTTACAGCACGGTACGCACTGAGTCCTTATATAAAAGTGATACGATTCGTTTTTAAAGGGTTAACCACACACTCACCCTAGTGGTCAACATACCGGAACAAAGTTTTACCCACTGCATGTCGTAATGACACTCCTGTATAATTATTAAGACTGCAGGCAATCTGACTCGATTTCTCCTGTGTACATCCCGCAGTCTGGTCACTGCAACGACGAAGCTGCCCTAGGTGTTCGTTTATTTACGCCCATAGATATGCCTGCACTATATGAGACTGTATCTGTGTGTGTATGTTATCTGGTTCTACGCAGTAGTAGTTTGCTCACAGGTGACAGCTCTGGGTGGAAAACTGTGTCGCCTTAAGGCTAAAGAGGTAACTGGACTGTTACAAGGGACAGAGGAAGAAATGATGTAAAGTAATGAAATGGATAACAGAATAAAAAATAGATGGACGCTGAAGGTATGAAGGCATTAATATCCCGCTGCATTTCAACTGTCTTTTCCGTCAGTATGCATAGAGTGTGTTTCCTTAACAGCAGCTCACTCCGTTCGAATATGCGGTCCTGCTCACCATCATTGCCAACTGCGTTGTGTTGGCGTTGGAAGAGCACCTGCCGTGCAAAGACAAGACCATCTTGGCTCAGAAATTGGTGAGTATCGATTTATGTTGGCAAGGCTGGCAAATGGACAGAAGTGTCGGGTCACGGCGGATAATGTGATCTGGCTCTCTAACTCCATGGAGTACAGTCGTTGTGAAGCTGGTCAAGAAATTCCCCGCATTTTGTGGTTCATTACCGTGTGTAAAAGAACCCGCCACTTGTTCCTATCCTGAGCCAGATCACTCAAGTCCACTCCCTCAAAACCAATTCTCTTCAGATCCATTTTAGTATCAACCACCCATCTAAGCCTAGGTCTTCCTAGTGGTTCTTTACCTAATGTTTCCCCACGAAACCACTGTATGTGTCTGGCCTCTCCACCGTACGTGCCACACGTCCAGCCCATCTCTTTTCTCCCTCGATTTGTTTACCCTAATCCCGTTTGGAGAGGATTACAAATCTTGGAGCTCCTCGTTATGCAGTCCCTTTTAGCCCCCTGCTACCTCGTCCTGCTTAAGCTCGGACATTTTCCTAACCATCCTGTTCTCAAACACTTTCAGCCTATGTTCGTCCGTCAGTGTGAGGGGCGAAGTTTCACAACCATAAAAAACATCAGACAAAATTATGCGTTTGTGTATTTTGCTCCTTTTATTTTCGTTTAAGAAACTCACAGACAAACGATCTTTGGCCGAAAGGTAGCGGGCATTCCGAGAGTTAAGTCTGCCCGTAATTTCTGCATGAATGTAGTTTTATTCATGTCTTTGCCAAGTATTTGAATTTGCCACATTTTCAAGTTATTTAGTGGGCGTCTTTCTGTTGTGATTTTGCCCTGAATTCTTTTCGCGAGACGTGAAAATATACTTTGTTGTATCAGCATTTACTTCTACGCCAACTTCGTACTAACGGTTCTTAAACTTCTGTTTTGTTTTCCTTAGAGCATTGTGCTTTCTCGCAATAAATTAATATTGGCATAGTCCAGAAGGTGTTGTGTACTGTGCCTGTATTATGACCGGGATTTAATCGTCTTAGTCCTTTCAGGAATTGGATTGGGACATGACGGTTTCCTTCCTGTCCTTTCCATTTCATTATTAACTAATAATGCAATAATTCGTCGCCATATAGGACTGATAATTGGAAGAGTCCCTAAGAAAACAGAGGAATAAATATGTGTTTGAAATGCCAATCTTTATGGAGATCTCACCAGTAAAACGTACCACATACCACAGTCATGAAATATGTTGTATTTTCTTAAGTATTCTCGATGGATAAAATGTTTCATGCAAAGTTATGGCACTCACTGAAAGCTAATACGAGGTATAATGTCAGTTACAATGTTTTTGTACGATAATCCAATTTGGAGGAAGTCCGTAAAGTTAAATTTGGACTTCAGGAGGTTAATTTGGGGTTATATAGGGGCACTCTGACACCTGTCGCCTTTCGCTTCCTGTCGGCTCGCTAAACTTGTCGACGTGCATTGAACAGTATGTTTGTAAAATGCGACGCGTGACTGCGAGCAGAAGGAAAATACTTCCAACACCTTCTGCAAATATGGCGAGTAAAAGCGCAATATTGACAGCAATACCTTGGATGAAACTTCGTAGCACCTTGTGTATTTTGACTGTAATGCACTGGTGGACCCAGACTCACGGCAAAATAGAATAGCGACGAGGACTGCGCAGCTTGCTATCACGCAGAACGGTTTGAGTGAAGAAGTGATGCGAGTCGTCGGATAAAATAATGTCCTGTTGTGTTTGCGCGAACGAAGAGTAAGTTTGTGCGTCAAGTGTTAATTCGCATTTTCGCTGGCGGGTTCTGTTGAAATTGGTTGAGAACTTGCGGATATAGTCCTGTATATATTTAAATGCGAGATCTTGACTATAGAACACCTGACTATAGAGCACATGACTATAGAACACGTGACTATAAAGCACATGACTATAGAGCACATGACTATAGAACACGTGACTATAAAGCACATGACTATAGAACACCTGACTATAGAGCACATGACTACAGAACACCTGACTATAAAGCACATGTAGTAATTTTAAGGCGTGTACTTGTATTCCAGTTTATTTTGTCTTGGTTTTGTAAATATTTTTGTCTTTGGTGACGATTACATATTGGCGATGTCACGTGTTGAAATTGCTCTAAAATGGGTAATTATATTAAAATGCGGGCCACATTGATTCTCTTTGTAGCTTTCCAGGAATGGACTTTTAATGATTGATGTAATTAAGCAATCAGTATCATAAACCCGCGTTATGAATGCACAATGTGTTATTTTAATCAGACTTATTCCTAATATTATCACGGTCATTCATGATTCAAATTAAGTGAACGTCAGATATGAGATATTTTAAAACGTTAATTATAAAGCCACACAGGCGGCAAACCACGCCCGTTTAGGTACTGGATAATAAAGTAAATTGTGTGATTTTTACAGCATGGTGCTTCGGAAGGGCAAGGAGAGTGGATGCCTTGTTTTGGCTGTCCAACACCGTTGCCCTGCCGCAATAAGTCACAAGAATTAACGGCACATGCGGATACTTATCAAGAGTCATATTCCAAAAAATTACATTAAGGGGCCAAACTCGCAGGGCTCGTAAGTGACCGAGCCGTGTGCTCAGAATGACAAACTGTGCTCAGAGCCAGTTACTGAGAATAAAAAAGTACGCAGAGCCGTATACAAAAAGTGACAGACTCACAGATCTGACAGCCGTATACTAAGCGTGACAATGTGACAGGTTTTATAGACCGAAGGAAAAGTGGTTTCTGTCAAACCTGAAATTTGTTCCAGCAGTCTTCGGGCTATGCGCACAAACCCCTATTAATGTCACGTGGCGGTTGTGATGATTGGACGTGGGTTAGTAGACTGTTCGGATTCTGCTCCTGTTTCTCCTTCAGTCGTAACATGTGACCCTTTTCCTTGGCCTGTTCGGTGAAGGGCACAGCATTGAAGTAACAAGCAAAATTATACACATGCTACAGTCATGCTTTTTGTATGTTACGTACGTGTTTACTGTTTACTACTACATGCTCAGCACTGTTGCCATCTCGTCGGTAATGTGGCCAACAAAATCCAGGAAAGTCTCTGGTCAAAAGAATATGACCAGGAATGCGGAATAAAGTTGGAAAAATAAAAAAAAGCGGGAACAGAATCGGGGCCAACGTTAGTCTGGGACATAAGTCTTATTTCGTGGGGCTGTCTCCAAAAATCCGGGAGGGATGGTCACTATTTTAGAAGCGTATTCGAAGTGTCATAAGTTTAAAATCCCGTATTAACTCTTTGTCAGGGCAGGATTTATCATCATATAACGATAAGTAAATGCTGATATTACCTGAAAGATACTGCGGCATTTTAAAAACTGATGTGGCTAAAAGATGGGGTATTGTCTTGTGGGCTGGCAAGCCATTTTCTGCAGTTTCCGCCCTTCCTTTGAAAGGGAATTTGTAGTGAGAAAATTGCAGGAGTTGGCTAATGGCGGCAGTAGAACTAACAGTGAAGTATGTAGGATTTAGTATATAGGCCAAAGTTTCATAAATTTAGACAGCATATGCATTGCATTGATTTGCGAAGTGCTGCGAGGAATTAAATTTGAAATGCGGTTGCCATTAATATTATGTGACCTTAATCGTGTAAACAAGGTTCACGTATTGCCAGGTAGGCCTAGTGTTTGGCATTATGGCCCGCCAAGGTTAGGTTATGTCAGATCAGGTTGCAAGTGTTATGCATGGCCTAGTGTTAGGATTGTGGATTAATTCAGATATTCCTGGAATGTATAATCTGTAGTTTTAAAACAGTGAGAGTTGCTTTATTATATTTTTTTCTATTCTGTAAGTCATAATTATCAATATGCTAATAGGCGTGGTATTTGGTATGGTAGAACGTTTTTATTAGGCCTGATAGGCCGAATCATATTTGAACCATGTATTCATTGATGTCTTTGGACGTTAGGTGGTTAATAATGGACTGTACGGTATGTAAACAGCACACCTATATCAGTTGGAAACCACCAACTTGTATAATATGGGTGCAGTTTCAGTATGTTACCAACATTTGTTGCCCGTGCAGTTGTACTGTGTTTAACCCGTTCAATTAATTCGTGTTCGATTCATGAAAGAATCATGTGAAATGTCCATCTGGATTAACTTTCAACTGATTTTAGGAAACATAAATAAATAAAACGTGATATTTGGTTCAGCTCACCGTAATTTGCACTGTGGGTTGGACCTTCACATAGAAAATCGTAACATATTCTCATTCATAAAGCAAATTCGTTGTGTGGTCCCTGTATACAGCTTATACTTACTGGCATGTCTGCTTTATTGGAAGCATTACGACTGTTCTTGTGAAATATGATCATTACATTGCATGATGATATTCTTCAGTTCAAACTCAGTTTGTGGGCTTCGGAATTTACATGCCTTTTTATATTTGGTTTTATCATGATTGTTGTCTTGTGAAGTGAATATGTATTTTCTTAGTTATTTCGTAAAGTTATACACTTATGTGGCAATTTCTTTGGATTTGATTCAGCGTAACATGGTGCAAGAACTGTGGAAGCGAAATAATAAGTTGGAACGAATTGCTTGAACAGGGAATGATGTTTTGTTCATTCTCAGAACTTGCCAAAAAAAAAAAAACAATTGGCCAGGTTCAACGCTACTACCTGACACAATTCTGAACGAGTTGATTCTAGTTCAAATTGTCAGAAGTGTTTCCCTAAGATTTTCATGTTACTGCTCTCATAGTGACCATTTTAAAAGTTATGTATGCATTTTCAGGCTACTGCAGTTTTCTACATATGTTGTTCATTGCAAAGCATGATCTAACTATTATGACAAGATTAAGTAATAAGCTTTGTATTATGTAGTATTTCCAGTTACTAAAGTATGGAGGGTACTGCACTGTTAGCAGGAAACCGATATATTTGTTGTATTTCTCATACTATTTTTGTCAGTCTTAATATGTTGATGTTTCTTCTGCTCATTGAGAAGTTGTTTCTCCTAACCCCATTTCTCTGTAGTAACTAACAAACGAACTCATGATAGAACATGACTGGTATTGAAGCTCACCACTGGACATGATCCTTAACCAGTTCCATTCCTTTCAGTTTTCACAGCATATTTCTCTGATATCCTGTTTCAGTCTGAAAATGTAGTTCAGTCTATAAATGTTACATAATGTACGTAGTAGCTGTTTGTGATTTACATTTAGATTATATTTGTTTGTATGTGTCAGATTCTTACAGAATATTAATTTTCTAATATTTCAGGAAGCAACAGAGGTCTATTTCCTTGGCATATTCTGTGTAGAAGCGTCCCTCAAGATCTTAGCACTAGGTTTTGTACTTCATCCAAGATCGTATCTACGCAACATTTGGAATATGATGGATTTTGTTGTAGTTGTCACAGGGTGAGTGAGTATTCACAAGCAGCCATTCTTAACTTCACGTACAAATTTATTTTATACTTCTTATTCTAGGCTTTAACTAATTATTCGTAATGATTGGGATATTAGAACTTCTTATTTTTTTTAAATTTTTGTCCTTGCATTTTAACTTACCAAGTGTTAGTAACTTTGAATGTAGTAATAGTGACTGTGCAAACTCTTGCTCATGTAACTTGATTACAGAGTATTTTAAAACTTACCACTTTAAGTCTCAATATGACAGTCAAAGCCCAGATATTATGTTTGCATTTACTGCTGTATAGATCAAGTGTTCATTCAGCATTTATTATGAAAACTGACTTGTCATGCTGTTACAATGTTACAAGACAGCTGTAGCACTACTATGGCTGTTTTTAGGTCGATGACATTATTCTTCGAGTCAAATGTGGATTTGGATTTGCGGATGCTTCGATCTTTCCGTGTACTGAGACCACTGAAATTGGTCTCAAGAATTCCAAGTAAGTTGGTAGCAGCTTCGTTGAGCGCACCAACTCTACACCAGTCGTTTGCTCCTATAGATCTAGTCGGATTTGTTGCCTCATTATTATTATTATTATTATTATTATTATTATTATTATTATTATTACTACTACTACTACTGCTACATATTTGTGTGCGTGATTGGAATGACCCCCATTATTTATATTTATGTGTTTTACTTAGGTGCAGTCCACAAAGCTAGATGGAGTATTTAAATATCCATATTGTATGTTTATTTAGATATAGACTGTGTCTATAGATGTTGACAAGGATCATCCATAAATGTTGTTTCATGCCATTCCAAATTTAACGTTAAGATACAGTTAACTTTTTTGTGTAAATTAGGAATACCTATGATTTTGTGATTAGGAAATATGGTAAGTGAATGTCAGATGTTAGTCATTACACATATCCTGCGACAACTACTGCTTTCTCATACATATTTAGATTTTATTATTATTCACTGTTATACCGTGTACTGTAGGCTGTATAATATTTTTGCTCGTATTAAAATCAAAATGTAGATGTTAAATTGACCTGCTATGGCAAATCAGCATTCAACCTAAAATGTGGTGAAGAATAAATCCAGTTCTGTATGAATGGTGACAGTTCACACATTCATCATATTTTGTAAAACACAGCAATGCTGTTACTTGTTGTTGATACATCCATGTCTGTAATTTAATGTCTCTATTTCTGTGTAACTCCAGGGGCGTTAATATAGAAACAGCATTTATGGAGTCCTGTTTTTACTTCCAGTTTTACCAGATTTTTTGTTACTATGCAGAGATGCTATCTGCGTAGTGTGCTCTTGTCAGCTCGAGCCAACTTTTGACATATAATTCAGTATTGGCTAGTGGATGTAGCAGTTGTTGTGGCTGCTGTGTGGACACAGTGTTTGTTGACATTGATATTAACTTTGTTACTGCAGGGCATGACAGATTTTCTTTGAATCTAGGCACCAGCTGAAAACATTAGGAGTCAAACTTCGTTTATCTTTTGTGGATGTGTGCTGAAAAGACTAGCAAACTTAATCCTTCCACTCTTGCTGTTGCTGATATGCTTTCTAATAAATTACAAGATATTGGTAAGAAAAGCCAGTGCTGTTGAAGAGGAAACTAAGTGAGTCGCATCGTTATAAGACGAACACAATCAAGCCATACACGTGACTGAAGGCGTGACAGTGACGTCACTTCCTGCTAGCCTCCTACAGAAGATAAGCGCGACCACGGATCGTCTGCGAAATTGCAGTAAACTGAAAATTATCCCGTAAATTCGATAAGCACGACTACGGATCGTCTATGCCAAATCGCGTTAAAGTGAAAGTTATCCCGTCCATTCTACAATTGGTGTAAATTTCCAATTCGCGTTAAATCGAAATAGCGCGAAACGAAGTCGCGTAAAAGAGAACTACCTGTACTGTCAATATAATAATTTGGTGAAGTATGAAGTATTGGGATTTAGTCGTATTGCTTCTTAAATCATGTTTATCAGTGCAGCCATCACATTTGATTTTAAAAGGGAACATCGTGATTGAATTGTGATTCATTCTTAATATCAAGATTACGACCCAATTTGTAAGTAGATTTAGATAGTTGTATACTGGATACTGTAAATCTTTATTTTTAAAATCCTAAAACTTAATTTTGTGTAATTCTAGTATGCCCTGTAGGTCACAAGTCCCAGGTTTTTGGTAAGGAGTTCACAGATGTTTGAAGCGTATAGGTAATTGAAGGAAGACAAAAGGACTTTAAGACTAACTCACTTAAACAAACATACACTTTCTGTTTGTGGAGTCAAAGTCACTGCACACTATTCAATGTGTGGTAGGTCAGACAGCAGATAGGATAGTCATTCATACAGTTACATGAAAAGTTAGGGCTTTGAACTTTATGTAAAAAGCCTGATTCAGTGGCAGAGTGAAATGTGTGAGAACTACTACGTGAGCCTGCTTCTTTGATCCTTTCTAGCTGCTCTTAGCCTTTTGGACATATGTATATGGTTCCAAGAACCTCTTTTTATAATTAGAACATGAGCAGTTCAAAGCAGAACTCAAAGCACACTTTCCTGTTACACATACGTGTCTAGTTCTGCATATCTGTTAATCATAGTATTGTTGTTTTATTTAACTTTAATTTAGAGCAACCTACTGAAATATGTATTCTATATATTGTCAGATACAACCTCAAAATTTACTATGTCTGTAAATGTTGACTTACAAAAAATATATTACATCTAATACTACAGATTAGTCACTAAAGCACTCCCATTGCAGGCCTGGACAGGCCTTTACTTTCCAGGAGGTTGAGGCTCCCAGATATTTAGAGAAGCTGCACATGAAGGTGATAAGGTTGTCAGCCGTACGCACCGGCCGGCTTTACCCGCAGGAAATATTCCTGGTACTCATTTCTGTTAGAGGCTGAGTCGACCCCAGGGGCATAGGGTTATGTCAATGAAAAATCCCAATGATGCCATCATGGATCTAACCGGCGACGTTCCAGTTTGTAGTGCAGTACCTCAACCAACCGTGCCATCACCTGCATGAACAGATTAGTCAGTAGCATCATGAAAATTTCTTTTCTTCAAATTATAACAGCCCTCAAATCATACAAGCTTTATAATGTAACCTGTAATCATTGAACAAAACATATGAATGCTATATTTCACAATTTCTTCATACTGAGTCTTCTTTAAATTCATTGCACTGTTTTTCATGTCATGTACATTCAATGAAACAGGGTCCTAAGTAGAGTTATTGCCCTTAATAATTTTAAAATTAAGTGGGCTGCTGATAGGTGTCCCCTGACTGTCTTCTACTCCAGTAACATTTCATTGAGAAATGTTTTCTCTGTCATGCTTCCTGCAAAGCACTTGCGAAGTTGTTACTGTAGTGAAGAAGTTTCTATCCATAATTCTATAGACATCACTGCTGATTAGTTTGTAACATTTCTTGCGTTCATTTTTACATAATGAATTAGGCCATTACCTTGTTTACTATTGGATCATTTAATTAGTGATTGATTTTTTGAAATATCTCCTTGAAGCTTAAGAGGATCTTATATGTTAAGAACCGTTTCTCTTCGGACGATGATGTTAAGGTTCGTGTTCCAGCTGTTTTTAAGTGCATTACCTTTGCTCATGTAATGATCGACACATTTTTATTCAAGAATTAAATTAAGGACAATTATATTGATTGGAGACGTATGTTTGTCTAAGTTATGTATATAAATATATTTTCTGTCCCTCAGAGAACAAACTTCAGCTTTGTTATAAAGAGGAAGTGGGTTAATACTGCTTGGGAAAATTAATCACCATTTAGTATGAGAAACTTAGGAAGCACGTAAATACACCCTGTTGTCAAAATGCAGACTTTTTTAATGCCTAAAGCAGGCAATGCATACAATTTCTGCTGGTTTCAGACGTCTAATTCAGTAGGAAAAGTGAACACATGCGTCAGGTACATAATTGAAAGCTTTCATGGTGACTAAACTGAATAAAATGTTTCTGTGCTAGCAGCTATATCATGTTGCTCCCTGATGACACGGACAGAGATGGTCCTCGAAACGTTGGTTTACTTGCCATTCAACCGCCTGACATGGCTGCTAGCCTGAGAACATTTTATTAAGCATCAAGTAGTTTGGTGATAGGAACAGCAAACTAAATTGACAGTACAGAGGAGTATGAAATGAAAATGTTGACTGACATATGCACAAGTTAATATTAATATCAAGTGGCATAAATGTTTGGATTTGTGTAGATATAGAGGAAATGTTTAGTTCTCCTTAGTTCTTTCTTATAGTTACGTCTAGAGTTGTCTGTTTAGAGTAGTGTTTTATTTTACCTGGTGTAGGATTTAGGTGTGTATATGTGTATAGAACTACGTATGTTTATTAGTCCTGCACAGAATATGTAGACAGAACTTGCGACTAAGGGACCAAGATCGTTAAATTTCATCCTGCAAATAAGTTGTGGTAATGCAGATTGGATTTGAGAAGCTCAGAAGTAGGTTCCATGCTTCAGGTTTTGTATTTATGGTCTTGAAGTTTTGCTTCTTCAGTCAGGAAGTTAGAATTACAAACAAAATTCTCTATCAGCTTGGAACGGTGGCTGAGGGTTAGGCCACAAAGATTTTTTTAAATGCTAACACAGATGTGTGTATTTTTATGGGAAGAAATAAATTGGAGATACAAAAGAAGGTGGCTCACCATTGTGAAAATGGAAGTAGAGCCACAAATTTGGTTCATTTTAGAGGAAGATCATTAGAGTTAGAGAAACTTGTACAATTGTAGAGGGCAGACAGTTTCATAATCTTCATGAATGCATCCATAAGGAACAAATTAAACAATTTATTTGCTTACCATTTTGTGTAATTTGAGGGCGGATACTATAGAACTCCTATTTGAAGGAGTGTTAAAACATTCACACTGGTATCTTTAATCAGGGATAGAAAATCATATGGTGGTGGTTGTCTGTGATTTATTTATCTTACTTACAATTACTGTTGAATGAGAACTCTTAAATGTAAATAAGGGCAGTCCTGGTGTACACTTATGCGCAAAATGCCATAATGCCTGTACTGCTGTGCACTAACACACAAAGCCTCATAACGCCAGTACTGTTACATGCTCACACACAAAGCATCATAATGTCAGGACTACTAAACACACACTGAAATTCATAATGCCAGTACTGCTGTACACTCATACACAAAGCCTCACAATGCTAGTTTACTGTACACTCACACACAAAGACCCCATAATGCCAGTTATACTCAGCACATACAGGAATTCAAAATGCCTGGACGGAAGACCATAATGTGTTAGTGCTGTACACTCACAAAGTCTCATAATGCCAATATTGCTGTACACTCATATACAATGCCTCATGATGTTAGTAGTGTTGTACACTCAAACACAAAGCCTCATAATGCTAGTTATACTGTTTTCTTGCACACCGACCAGCATAATGCCAGCACTACTGTACACTCACACAGAAACTCACATAGTTCCAGTCCTTGTGTACAGCCACATCATAATCAGTTCTCTTATTTTCTTTCCATTTTATACAGACATTCTGTTCACTGTTTTACAAAGAGAATCTTCACATACATGCGCACACATGCACGCATGTACATACAAATGAAGTGCAATTAGGGCAGTTCAGTTAATTTGTTGTGTAGAAATTCTGTCATATCTGATTTGAATTAAGACCAAGTTTATATTTAATACACAGTAGCCTCCAGTTACCTCCTGTGGCCACCATATGTGTCTTGGTGTGATGTACAAATGGAGAGTGCTTCTGTTATGTGTAGGGATATGTTCTGTGCACATAAATGTAAACATGGATTCTTGGATGCCTTCATTTTTAGCTGTATCCCATTTCAAAGAGAAGCATTGAACAAGTGCAGTGGCCATACCCACATTGCCAAGTTTCCTTCATCAGACCCTTCCTTGTGATGCTTAAACGTGATTTTTCTGAGTGTGCAACATGAAGTGGTGGTCTTGCTGTGTGGGTCCATGTGCTGTTCTGTGCTACACATCGTTGATGAATACACATTGCAGAGACAGCAGTTATGCGCACTATATTTTGTCATGCAAATGGTGATGAAATTGCAGCACATTGTCGCCACAAGAATGCATTTCTCCATTACCAAATTCCAGACAGAGAAGCACCTGCTAGTGCTGATTGGCATTTTAGGAAGAGTGGGGCTGTAGTGTTTGCAGTACAGAATGAGGAAGAGAAATGGGTAGTCAGTAGGACACATTGTGTGTGTTCAGCTGATAGGCCCCCCATTAGTTGGAGCTTACCTAGCCTTACACCACAGGGTTACCCTGGAAGGGCAGAGTTTTCTCAGTGGCTTCTGCAACATTGTGCTGGAAATGGTTTCTTTTTTGGCCTTCATGCCCTTCATTACAGAGAAGTTAGGATTTACTTGTGATGATATGATTATTCACAATCAGCTTTAATGAACAGATGTAAATCCATGTGGAATTATTGTCACATTGGTAGTTGTCATGTTTTTCAGCTGAAAGGAGCAGTTAACCATGACTTTGTACAAAACAGTGTTTCATGACCGCTAAAGGACGTGTCACTACAAACAGCAGCACACACGTGGTTTGTGCATGATGGTGTAGCATCACTGTTCAAACAGTTTTGAATGACAGGTGCCTGGAATGATGGGCAGGTGCAGACAGATTGCCAGGCCCACAAGATCACCTGACTTCAGCCCACTGGATTTTTGTTTATGGGACCAGCCTAAAAGTACATTGTATGTTACAACAGTTAAGAAGGCAGTGGAACTATAACAGAGGGTGGAAGGTGGATGTGAGTTAATTCAGAACGTTCCTGGAATATTTGAGTGTGCGTGACTATCCTCACTGAGATGCACAGCACACCATGTGGAGGCACTAGTACAACACTGAGCATTTTTTGTAATATGCTGTTGTCAGAAAAGTGTTCTGTGAAGCTGGAACTGGCTGTTTGTAAATAAACACATGGTTGGGTTTGCACTTCATATTTTATCCTTGTTCCAAAATAAAATGAGCCACAACTCATGGATGAAGCATCCAGAAACCCATGTTTGCATGAACTTTTCTGGTTGTTTGTGTGCACATTACACAAACCTAAAGTGGTGCTGTGGATTTCAGAGACAATTCGTATGTATATCTGTCAGATGAAACATGAAGTGATTTAACTGTACAGGATCCTGACAATGATGTAATGTGCTTGGAATCATCTCATGTTAAAGAATAACAAAAACAACATACGTTATTGTAAAGGTAGAAATTAATAAAACACCCGGGGTTTGGGAGTAGTGTCACTTACTGGGACCAGCTGAGTAGGGATTAACCTTCTTTCTTAGCCTGAGAATCAAGACTGATCCTGTCACTAAAACAGTGTTTTTTTTTTTAATTTTTACTATTTTTAAACAAAGTCCGTGAAGTAGGGTAGATGATTCCAGCCAGCTGATTGTTGGAATATATGAGAATTCTAAAGTTGCCCATTAAATCTCAATACTGAATCTTCCAGATGTTGAGGGGATACTACTGTTGCCATCTGCCCGTCATTAATTATGCTATGGAATTTAGTTTGTTAAAAATCTGGTAGGAAATTTTTTGATGTTATGGCCTATTATGCCTACACAGTTCCAGGTATGAATACAGCAGTAAGTTCTGCCAATATGTAAACAGTAAGTTTTCATGCTCAGTTGTGTTCTATTGTGGTAACATGTACCCTGATTCCTGCTAAACTAAAATCGCAAATGCAGATCAATTTCAAATACCGTGTGATGATACGAAAAAATATATATAGCAATGATTAAAATAATTACTGCATACCAAACACTGTTCAAGAGTGTTCATTTTAACTGTGTTAGCCAGGCTGACATGGTTAACCACTGCTGGAATAGAGTTTGAACACATTTATAAAAGGAACGAAGTTCTTGTATTGTAGTGATGAAATGTGAGAACTCGCCTCATTTTATAGACATGTATGTAGAAGCTTGTTTTATATTATAAGTGTGTGTGCGCCCAAACTCTGTTCCAGTTAGTGGTGAGCATTAATGTTGCCTATATGAACCTGGCTAATGTGGTTACAATGGATGCTCCACATATGATCATATTATCTGATATTGAGTATATACCCTCCTGAATCTACGAACGTATGTTGCGGCTTTTGTTCTGAAGAAAGTGGAAGAGTAGTGACCCACATTCTTTTTCCAGGCCAGTTTTGTGCTTCTGGTCTTAGATGCCTGCTGAGTAATATTTAATACAAGTGTTTGTTGCCCATAAATTACCAGGCTGTAAAATTGTTGTGAGTTAATGTTTTAGATGATCTGATAGAGCAGTGATTAATATTATTAGTTTAATGTTCCTCATTCCAGGTGTTGCATATTTACGTTGGTATTGGTCAGCGGCATGTGAGCAGCTTTTAGTGTACTCCATTGTTGCAACATTGTTATTGTGCTAGTTTAGGCAATTAGTGTTTAGTAGTAGTGTGTTTGATTGGTAATGTTTGTAACCTGCAGTCCTTTGTGGTTAAATCTGTTGACCCTTGGAAGTCACATGTAATGATTCAACTTAACAAAAAATGGAACTGATTATGAAATTAAATGTTTTGTATTAATAGAGGTGAAGGCCTTTTTCAGCTACAGTTGGTAAATTCTAAAATTTCAGTTGTGTATTTAGAATGTAAATAATTCACATACATGTAAATATATAGGCTACAAAGAGAAATTTTTTATCTGATGTGTATCACTTTCTGTGTTTAAAATCTGGCTATGCTGGGAAGTCTTAAATTATTTTGTGTGTTGACACAAGATGTTACACTTGTACAGCTAGTCTACCCACCTGCTGTACTTCGCCCTGAAAGTTCGTTGAGGATAATAACCCTATGTGTCCATTCTGTGCTGGTTATTAAAGCATAGTATGACATGTTGCAATTTTCTGATCGGTTGAACAGCTTTTTCCACAAATGTACGAATTTTAGGTTTGGAGTTGGCAGCCGTGAATGGGGTGTTAGTTGTAACTCTTTGGACAGTAGCTTATATTTGCCTAGATTTGTTTAGTTTAGTGATCTAGCCTAGTTGAGAACTAGATCTAATGTGTTCACATATTAGTAGCAGTTTGTGGTAGTGATAGGAAGTAATTGCTTCCACAGGTTCGTTACACAACTCCCTTTTAGTGATGATATGGACATGGACCTCCGTACTCTGAGAGCCATTCGGGTACTCAGACCCCTGAAACTGGTGTCAGGAATACCCAGTAAGTAATCATTCATATCATGCCATAGGGAGTGTAGTATGTTACAACTGTCATTTTGATTTATATATAACATTTCTATTGGCATGACACTGCAGATGTCTTGTTTGTTGAAATTTACACATGAAGTTTGTAACCATGGCATTTCTGTGGTCTGAGGTGTTTTTTCCTGTAACCTCCACTCTATAGATACTATGTTTTTGTGTCTGCCCTCAGTAATGATAATAGGGAAGTACTGTATAAATAAGCACACAATTCTGCTGTGACTCAGAAAGCTGAGTGTGCAGCAGACAAGGTATGAACTGCACACTTTGTGAGCTGCTAAACATTTCGCTACAAACCTGTGAACACACACATCTCAAAATAAATGAGATATACAAATTAAAAAAGGGGTATACAATTTAAAGCTTTCATGGCAACTGAACTGGATAAAATGTTCTCAGGTTATTGGCCGCGTCAGATTGCTTAATGGTGAATAAGCCAATGTTTCGAGGGCCAGTCTGGCCCTCGAGATATTGGCTTATTCGCCATAAAACAAGGTGGTTTCTTCTTTAGTGGTTCTTTATAAGAAGAACTTTTGCACATATTAAAGCTTGCCTGTCTGTGTCATGTTTCCAAAATGTCAAGTCACTTTTTGTGTATCATTCTTTGTACTTTAAACCTCGATATTCTTTTGGACATTTTCCATTATGTTGAGTTTTTTTCACACACTACATTTCAGAAAGTGGATCTGTTTTCACCATCAGGTGTTACGAAAGAAAGGTTACTCAGTTTAAAAAGGTAAAATTTGTCCCTGTGCTTCCCATGAGGACATACAGGGGGAGTACAGGCAGAGCACCACTTGTTCTTAACCACAGCACTAGGTGGAGGTTAGTGGTCAGCTTTACACCCTAGCTGCTTTGCCTATGGGGAAAGGAAGAACCCCAGTACCCATTGAAAAGGAAGGTAGGTGGGCCCCAGAACTGATTTTGACATTTTGGAGAAGAGAAAAGTCTCATGTCCATGCCGGGATTCGAACCCCGGATTGTCCAGCCTGTAGCATAGTCATTATACCAACAGCATTACTTCTTAGAAATAGCTAATGTTGATGATCGGACCCTGGATCCTTACACCTGATGCTGGGAACATGTGTTATTCAAACTGGGTGCAGTGTGAGAAACTTGACAATGGACAGTGCCCAAAATAATGGTGGTGTTTATTGTTAACAGGCCGGCACCAAAAAGCCTTTAGACAGGTCTTTTTGCTTATTTGCCAGGAACTGTCTAAGGAGCCCTTGCTGTAACTTACTGCTGTACACAACTGTTCCACAGTAACTTGAGTGTTTTTACTGTAAGACCGAAATCACAGCATAACCAGAAAGTGTAAAACTGTGTGCTTTGGGATAGCTCTTCTTGCATCAGAAAAATTTTTATGCAAATATTTTAAATATGTGGCTCTGTTTCATAAAAGGAGTAACAATTCAAACTGGATTTTCTTTCATTTTTATGAACATCTTTAGATTGATATTAGAAAAATGTGCTTTCATTTTGTGCCTGCAAAAGTGTGGTTGTTGTGTTTGAAAACCACATTAAAAGTTGCATGGTTTTTGTTTATAAGCAGCATTTTAGATTGGAGGACAGTAACTTAATGTGTTTGTGTTTAGCGTATGGAATAGATCAGATTTGTTAATTTCTAGATGCATGAATGAGTGTCATAGGACTTGTTCAGAATCTTAGTAAGGCGTGGTGCACAGTTTTCAACACTGAGTGTGCAGTCTGATGTAGAGATTTGGGTACAGATGTGTATTCATGTATCATTTCAAGACATTTCTTGAATCATTTTTGGAATCACCGATATATAAAAAAAGTGTAATTTATTCCCTATTTATTTAAATTTGAAATGACACAAAAAACTAAAACTAAAAATTAAAATTGGCTTATGTATTTGTGTGATTTGGGAACCAGCAGCTTTGTGTACCTCTGTGTACTGTCAGTTTGAAAGTTCTGTATGTTTGATGTGCAGGCCTGCAGGTGGTGCTCAAATCTATCATCAAGGCAATGGCACCACTGCTTCAGATCGGGTTGCTGGTGCTGTTTGCAATTGTCATTTTCGCTATCATTGGGCTCGAGTTCTACTCAGGTGCTTTGCACAAAACGTGCTATAGTGTTGAGAACTTGGGTAAGTGATTGACTGCTCACATATGCTAGTTCAGGTAGGACAGGACATTTGACAAGCAGTGCTAATGCTCTGTCCCGGCAGTGGCTGTCCCTCTCCGGCCACTTTACTGCCCGTTTAAGATTCTAATTGAAGCATGCATTCTTTTTTGTGAGATTTTGAGGTTTCCACAGTTGTGACTCGTGGCCCTTTGTGTGAGTTGGTGGGAGTGGGTACATGTAACATTCAAAACAAGCTCCACAGGCTACACATGTAGTCCATATGAGCAATAATAAATGTGGAAAATTTAAAATAGACACGACATATATGCTGATTTATGGAGAATGTTTGAACAGAAGAAATGTGATGTACATGAAGTAGAAGATGCAATATATAAACTGTTATAAAAATGTTTTAATAATTGTATGCATCTAATAAATGTATGGTTAATGAGTTTAAATTATGGAAAACAATACATGAACAGTTAGATGCCCACACATGTTTATGTATGTATACTGGCCTTATGTGATGTGATATGCAAATATTAAATTTTAAAGGATATTAAGATATCAGTCCCTAATTAACACTGCAATATGTAAATGTATTTTTAACCCATTTTGTAAATGGCACCTTTCCTTGCTGTTTTGAAGACATGGACCTGACCACTGATAACCTATAAAGTTGAAACATGTAGTCTGCTTAACCATTACAATTGTGGGAAATTAGTTGTGTTGACAGTAGACAAGAAGATATAAATGATATAATAGATGTAGACAGTGCAGACTGCTGTCATTCAGGATGTGATGCTGTGTGCTTTGGTAGAGATACTCTGATGTATTGGATGATTCTGCTGCCTACATCCTGCATGAGATCAGAAATGTAGCTGTGCAGGTGTGTTTCTTTTATTATTGTCCTCATCACTGCAGTTGTCATTTTATATCCTTGCAGATGCAGATGTCATACGGTACACTTCTCACTCCCTACATGGTGTCATTCAAGAAGTCAGGGCCATCTATCTTTAGAAACACTTAAATGGACTTTTTTGAAAAAGTCTTCGATATGGCGAATATTTAATGGAATGTGATGAAAAATTGATTCTGGGGTCTGCAGTTTCAGCTGTAGGTTTCTGCTTGTAGTATATGAACACCTAGGGCAGTGCAATGAGCAGAATCACACTATATATGGGCTCCAAATTTGAGTACACATTTCTTCTGAATGCTGTGCTGCCCATAAACTCATGAGCTTATATGACAGAATCTCAGTCAAATGTCTGTATGTGTTATGGTGTTACGGTGAATGACACCATGAGGACTCAGGCTTTCCAGAATGTGACACTGTATGTGCAGTTCTGTACAGTTTGAAGGACTGCATTGCGTTCATCCTCAAGGGCCAAGCACTTCTTGGACTGCTTGACCCTTGAAGAAGGCATTACTGTCCTTCAGAACACGAGGAACTATCCACCTAGGGACAGAGCATCACATCCTGGAGTACTTGAATCTTCAATGCTACTGTGATAACCTCATGACTGACACAGTACAAAATACTATATTGCATCTGAAACAAAGCACATTTTGTTTGTGGTACATAACATGGTGTTGCATTTTCAGATGAGATTGTGAAAGAAGGTCAGATGGCAACGCCGTGTAATACGCATGACAAAGATGATGATGCCCCAGTTGGTAGCTATGTGTGTGATGCCAACGTTTCCATCTGCCATGAGGGTTGGGAGGGGCCTAACTATGGGATCACCTCGTTTGATAACATCGGTTTTGCCATGCTCACCGTATTCCAGTGCATCACTATGGAAGGCTGGACCGCCATCTTGTACTGGGTAAATTTTCCAGATTTTTAGTATTGTCATTTCCATTATCATCACAATTTAGACTGTTTTCTGTTGTGCTTATCATATGCAAATTGCATAGTAATTGCACTTACCTTGGAGATGAAAACTTACATTTGAGTTAAAGAACCTTTTCCATTCTTAGTTACAGAAGTCAGTTAAAAATTATTCCCATCTGAAGATATAGTTGTCAAACTCACTAATGTGTGTGTGGGCAGCAGTGGGCTGAGAGGTTTGAGAGTCAGGTGCGAAATTTTAAAAATAAACAGAATGTATAATACTACTGGAATACTATAATACCATTAAATAAATAATTATTTTTGGATCCAGATATAAATCTTAAAGGAAATCTCAATTAGTTTATACAGTAGGGTACAGGTCTGATATTCCATGTCTGTTCAGAAGATTGTTCAGAAACTTGGCATGGTTTTTTTGTCCATAGCTTATAAATGTCAGGTTTAAATTTGTGTTGATGGCATTTGTATTGTTAAAAAGATGTGACAGTTAATCATGATAATGCTTAGCTCCTGCTTTGTATCGTGAGTAAAAAAATCTGTTCACACAAATACACACCACCAGATATCACACATATTTAGCAAGGACATTGAATAACATTTGAAAATGAAACAAGAAGATGGCGGTGACTTAAAAATATGAAATGGTAAAAAGAGTTTCATTCAACAATTTGACAATCAATTTTACATGTTTATCAGTTTGAAATTTCTGTTTATCAATTGTACTGTTCGACATGTCCTGTTGTTGTCACAATCTGCTGAGCATAAATAACTGTTTGGAGCCAGAATTAAAATGCCAGTGTACTCTGAAGGACACCCAGAATTTAAATGGCTACCCATTACTGCACATTTTCTTAGCTGACAACTTCATATGACATTCAGTTTTCTCAATGTCATATTGCATGCCAACTGTGGTCATTTTTCATCTCCAAGGGGGTAGATCAGCCTCAGTGGTAACTGATTTTCATACAAATCTCATGAACTTCAAATGTTTTGTCAACTTTTGTTGGTAATAGAATGTTAACATCATTCCACTAAGTAACGTGTTACTGTACCTGAGTAACTGTTGTAGTTGTTGCATTAGTAAGTTACGATACAGCTGTATAATTTGGAATACTGAATTACAGTAGCCTACTGTGTTACAGTATTTCAGAATAAAATGTATTTTTTTTTTACTGTGTTGCAGACAAACGATGCGCTGGGCAGTATATTTAATTGGATCTATTTTGTGCCCCTTATTGTTCTGGGTTCTTTCTTCATGCTCAACTTAGTTCTTGGTGTTCTTAGTGGGTGAGTAATGTCAGTCCCTTTACTCTGTCTTCTTCTTTTCATAGATCAGTGAACTTAATATGGTGAAACTCGTTTAAGACGTCCCTGGTTAAGAAAATTCCCCGCCTAAGAAGTCAGGATAAAAAAGCACCAAAATTCTCCCATTTGATTGACATTACAAGTTGCCCTTTTAATACATCCCTGCATAAGGAAATTTCCTACCTAAGAAGTAACAAATTTGATGGTGAAACACTTTTTTACCCATTTAATACATTTTATGTTTCAAAAGCTTAAAGAATTTACCCAAGTTTCCATTCGTTCCATTTCCAAAACGTAGCATTCAAATGGCGCGGTCGGTTCATATAGGTTAATCTCCAAGGTCATTTCCACCACATTTCACGCAGCAGAATGACGCAACCTCATGGCAGACGTGGGGGTGTTGTATTTCTTCTGCGATGCAGAGACTGCAGCCAGTCTGCACTACTCGGTCTCTCATGACATCCAAAAAATTGTGTTGGGCAGCCAGAAGCTAATCCTAGCTGTTCTGTGACCTGCAAAAGCCTGCATTTGGCAACACTGGCATGTGGCAGCTCACTTGCCGCTTCAACTGCCTGGGACGTGGAGGAAATGAAGGCAGCCAATAACATTTGAAGAAGTTTAGGCTCTTGCTAGCTGAAGAGACACAGTGTTCCACGTTGTTGGGGGGACAGTGGTTTGACACGATATAAGTGGGCGGTCGATTGCGACAACTTGTTTAAATGTAATTTGTCAGCGATAATATAAATGCGTCGTGGTGTAGTATGATTGTGAAACATTTGTGGTGACTGTGCAGATAAGTTACATTATCAATTCCAGACAATAAATTCAAGACACTGCAGAGTTAGTGAAAGTGACTGGAACTATTGACCACCCTTAAAAGCGAAGATATGGAATCTGAAGATGTATACTGATACTGTTTTTGAAAAAAGAGCAGAACCACCCACGCTTGAAAAATGTTTCAAAGAAAAGTAAACATCTGGAATAAACTGTGAACTTGTGACTGACAAGTCAATGACAGTGTAGGTAAAGGTGTAAATAACACTGTGAGCAAAAGTTACAGACAAAATGGTGAAATGGTCAGATATGAGTGAGAATGTGTTAAGACAGCTGTAAATTGTACAAATTCAGCACACATATGTAATAAATTCACAAAAAAAATATTAAAAAAATAGAACTTTTTGGTCCTACCCTTTTAAGAAATTTCCCGCTTAAGAAGTCAGATTTTCTTGGAATTTTCAAAAACGTCTTAATAGGGTTTTACTGGACCTGTATTGACTTCGAATTCCTGTTCCCAGCATCTTCTGTCTCCCTCTTGCTGTTTGCCCCTTGGGGCTCTAATTTTATGTTTTATCCACCACCTGTCTGTGTACCATTCTGTATACATTAATTTCCATTATTTTCCTGTATGCTTAGCAATGTCCTGAACTTCGTATTAAAACAAAATCTTCTTTTAGTAAACTAGATTATGAAGTTCCTATAGAGTAGTAGCAGAATGTGATTCAGTGCTGCTGTAATGTTGAAGTGTTTAACAGTCACATATTACTTTTTCTTTCCTGTGGCAGAAAATGACATGGCAGATATGGATTTAAAGTTGCCAGCAATTTGAATCCAGTTTCTTCTCCTGACCTGGTGGTAATCAGAGGAGCACAGGGCCTGTGCCAGTTGTTAGATTCTAATTTTGTTGATTGATGGTTTCATGCATTTTTTCTTCTCAGTATGTTTACAGCTTCATATCATTTACGTATCGTGCTGGAACAGGATCTGAAACCAAAATTGTATGTGGGCAAAAGAGATAAATCTGAAAAATGAGGAGTATCAATATCATTGTCAGCAATAAGTAGGTTAAATATTCAGGATAAAGTTAAACAAACATCAGTGTTTCATACTTTTAATAACAAAGTTGAAATATGTTATAATTGTTGAATTCAAAACTTGCTTAATTTTTTCTCTTTACTGACGTGCATTTTGCATTATTGTCCAGGAATAATGAACCTCTTTGAACCTCTATGGCCCATGGCAAAAGCCATTTTTAATTTAATGTGAATTTTAATTTTAATTAAAAGGAGTTCTTTGATGCTGTTCCCAGCTATATTCTGTAATTAGAATAATATCAGTTTTGAGGGCTTCATGAAGCCTGTGGGGCTGCATGTTTGAGACCCATGTTCTAGATCTTTTTCTTTTGGCTGCCAGTCTTACATGAGTCATTGTGTTGTTGTTAGGACTTTATATCTTAGTCCATTACAGTGAGGGGGGCAGCTTCTTAGACACTTGTTGCATTTATTTTTACATGTCTGCTCTTCAGGTTGCATCTTATGTGGGACACTGTGTGTGTGTGTGTGTGTGTGTGTGTGTGTGTGTGTGTGTGTGTGTGTGTGTGTGTGTGTGTGTGTGTTTGTGTGTGTGTCTGTGTGTGTCTGTGTGTGTCTGTGTGTGTGTGTGTGTGTGTGTGTGTGTGTGTGTGTGTGTGTGTGTGTGTGTGTGTGTGTGTGTGTGTGTGTGTGTGTGTGTTGTGCGTGTGTGCATGAGAGAGAGAGAGAGAGCGAGAGAGAACGAGATGCTATTTGAAGTGACATTGGTTACCCGGAGGTTGAAAGTAGCTTTGTCTGTTGGTCCTAGCTGAGTGGGTTCTACCATACTGGGAATGAGAACTGATGCTGTTCCCAGCATATAGTGTTTTATGAATCTATTATTTTTAACATTACGTAATCAAAAGTACAAGGTTTGGTTTTTAGATAGTAATGGACTTGTATTAGCAGTATGTGTTAGTAACTATTTTTATGAACTGTGAGGTGTGAGGTTCTCACAGCAGAGACTGAACATTAATGTTTTATGGGATGAGGTGTCCTGTGGCATGACAGACTAAATGGTATGTCATCCCATACAAAAGTATTATAGTTACATGTATGTCTGCTGTTTTTGTTGTTCTACTGGAAGTGTAATAAGTTATTTTTCAGTTATTTTACTAGACATAAGAAGTTTTTAAACAACTGTTGCTTTTCTAAAGATTTCAGCCTTCTGGGATGTGACATCATGCAGTCTTATATAAATTTAGTGATCTTTCAGAGGATTCTGCTGTCAAAATGTTCAAGATATGAGTTCACATTCTTCCACTTTCAACATGGGGGTAGAGGTTTTCTTTGAAACATTGCTTAGCTTTTAGCAAATCACATAGCATTATGTCCCAGAAGAATCCTTAGTGTCACCACTCTGAGAACCTAAAATCTTGCGTAGCTGTTTGTATGTGTAAAAGAAACTGTATGTCTTGTGATTTAAAGCTTCTGCCACTGTGTAGATGAGGTCTGTGCTCTTTCGGGATGTTACACATTGTTGATTGATAGTTACCAGTGCTTCAGGACAGCCTATTGGGACTGCCTGACCCTTGAAGATAGGCTGTCTTGAAACATAACTAACTACCAGTCAGCGATGCGTAATATCCCAGAAGAGCAAAGATCTCAAATTGTATGTCACTTTATACACAACTTTATCAACTACAATTCCTTAAATTTAGTTACATTATGGCAGTTTACTCTAGTATGCTCTGACTGCTGAATCCGTGTATATCTCATTGTTACTGTACTCCCATCTTGCATTGCGCAGGAATCCAGTAGTTTAAATTGAAAGCCTCTGTTGACAGAGGTGCTGAATGAGTGACACATTTTGTAGTTATTCTACGTTAGGCTAAATGCAGTGTATTTAATGTATATGTTAGACCTCGACAATGTTTTGTGGCCCTTGCTTTCACCAGGGAGTTTGCCAAGGAGAGGGAGAAGGTGGAGAACAGACAGACATTCCTCAAACTGCGACGGCAGCAGCAGTTGGAACGTGAGCTCAATGGCTATGTGGAGTGGATCTGCAAGGCAGGTCAGTCTTTGCTTGATTATGTCAAGTTGTAATTTAAATGACGCAGGAGTCCACTTATGTTTATGTTTCTGTTGAATACCATCACAGAGCTGCATGTGGCAGGATCATATCAAATTGGCATTCTGAATTATTATGAATCATACAGTGCCCCCATTTCTCCCCATCCTTAAAGAAAGTAAGGCAAAGGTAAAATTGTCCCTGTGCTATGAAGATGTGTAAGAAGGATTAGAGGTATAGCTGCACTCATTTGTAGCCTTAGTGCTAGGTGGTGGTGGGTGATGAACTTTGTGTACACCCTCCGTGTTGCCTGTTGAATAGGAGGTTGGGTGGACCCCAGAGCTGGACTCGCCATTTTGGAGAAGAGAAAAATCTCTTGCCCCTGCCAAGAAGGAAGGCTGGATTGTTCAGCCTGTAGCCTAGTCACTATACCAACTAAAATTATACCTTTAAAGTGATGACAGGTTCATTAATACAAAAGTGTAGGGGATATGGCTGTTTAGTACATTTGATCTGGAATTAATTCTTTTGTAAGCAGGTTTCATATGTTGTAACCTTTTCCAGAAGTGTGTTTATTTAGCTCTTCAATCACACCAGCAAGTTATATTACGTATGTTTTTTCTTTGGCAACATAAGACAAACCTCAGAAGTGTGGAGCAAGATCATACAGTAAAATGTATCTATAAAAACTTCGCTCTTAAAACCCATATAGATGAAGGTGACTGTCGGAGGTTACTGAGAGTGCCAAAAAAGTATATACATATTCTCTGCACATAACCTGTCAAGATAATTGCATCACAACCCATCCAACTGACGACGTACTGGATGATACTGGTGGCTTGTCGCGTTTTATACTAGGACCGCTTTATACATAAAGAACCTTTACAGTTGACTCTTTGTCTCAAAGTACTCTTTAAATTACATTTTAAAATATTTTCTGTTGTTTTATAATAACCTTGGTATTTTAACATTTAATTTACCATCACACAGTTTTAACATTTCCTTAGGCCTCACTAAAAAAAACCTAAGTGTCTTATATACATTTATAGTATATTCATCAAAGTAAAGGGAGAGAACTTCTTCTTATAATACATACAGAGCGTCCATTATATAGTTTTTGTTAGTGGCCTGATGATGGCTCAGTTCCGGAGCTGAAAATAGCCACCAAGATAAAACATATATAATATAATTTGTTGGTGTGATTTAAGAACTAAATAAACATAAACTTGTGATTAATACACCAACTTGGGTGTTCTATGTTAACATTATTGTAACACCTTTGTACATGAACATAAAGTTTAAAAAGTAGCATGTTAAATGTGTTATGCTGAAGCATGATAAGCACCCAGTGTTGTGAAGTGCTGTGCTGTGATCTGAGGTCAGTTAGACCAAGTTGTGGGGCCAGAAAATATATCTTTATAGACTAAATACTGCTCATGGGCTGCCATGTATGCAGCTCCGATTTACGTAGTGCCAACTGCATGTTTCGTCATTATATTACATTTTAAAAGCAGTGTTAGCCATGAAGACTTTGATGTACGCTCTTATTGATCAGAATATAAAACACATGCATTCAGATGATTTATTTATATGTTAAGTATGTGTATTTATATACACTATACACAGTCTGTGCCTGGGGATTCAGTCCCCACTGGGGTAAGATTTTCTGTGCCCAGCCAGGAAGCCCACTAAATAACGACAAATACTTA
>BLKM01002754.1:1673232-1701546 GCA_013340265.1 Coptotermes formosanus | reverse complement strand
ACTATGGTGGTGGTGGTGGTGGTGGTAAAGGTGCTGGGGAATAGGCCTGACCACTCACCTCCTTGTAGCGCCATGGTTGAGAATAGCTTGGGGCTATACTTCTGCCTCCATTCTGTGCCTGCACAGGCATGTCATGGGATGACCTTTACCTATACACAGTCTGTACATTCAAGGATGTGTATTTAGGTATTCTGTATGCAGTATGTAACACTGTGCAACACACAAAAAATTAAGGAGATGAAAGTCTCTAATCTTAGGTAATTTTGTGGTGCTGAACATGAAAATGACGTTAAGAATTGAGAATTGGCTCTGGTTTCCAACTTACAGAAGGACTGTCATAAGAACGACTTACTGCTCAGCAGATGAGTAGAGTGCTTACCTCACAGACTGCTACCTCTGTATTGGTGCCTCCTATTCAGAAAGGTATTACAAAGAGGAAAAAGCAGACAGTGGGGTACCCAAATATACCATCGGATATGTGTCCAGTGCCTCACTGTGAAGGACTGCCTATGCCAGACCCCCCTGCCCACAATTTTCCCCTATACTCAGATGAGGAAGAGGAGAATACACCTGAAGAAACACAACAGCCATCTGCTTCAAGAGATCTGGAATTCTTCCTAAATGTATCTTATTCTGAACCACACAAGATCATGCTGAAAGAACTTTCTGACCTCATCAAAGATCTAGAACTGTCAAAGAATAAAGCAGAACTGTTGTCTTCTGGGTGACACTGTGAAAGTGACAGCATTTCACTTCTGCCAAAAAGATTTATAGAGTAGTTCTTCATGACATAAGGTGCACTCAGTGCTTGTAAGAACATAGAGAGTCTGATGGCAGCAATGAGCATCAGGTACAATCTGGAAGAATGGCAACTATTCATAGACTCTTCCATGCATAGCCTAAAAGCAGTGTTGTTGTACAAGGGCAACATACTGCCTTCACTCCCTGTTGCCGATGCCATCCCCAAACAGGAAACGTATGAAAACATGAAGAAAATATTCAGCTGTGTGAACTAGGACAGATATCAAGAGCACATTTGCGGTGTTTTGAAGGTAATTGCCATTTTGATGGGACTGCAAAACGGGTACACAAAATTCTGTTATTTCTGGTGTGGATGGGATAGTCAAGCCAAAAGTGTTCACTACAGCAAGAAGAACTGGCCTATATGTAAATCACGTACACTTGGAACAAAGACCGTAGGTCATCAGCTTCTTGTAGATCTGTGTAAAGTGTTGCTTTCTCCTCTACATATTAAATTGGGCCTCATGAAAACCTTTGTGAAAGAACTAGACAGAAATGGCCCAGCATTTTCATTCTTGTGTGAGAAATTCCCAAGGCTTGTTATGGAGAAGATTAAGGCAGGTGTATGCATTGGCCCACAGATACGTCAGCTCTTCAGAGACTCTCAATTTGATTCCATTCTCAGTGACAACGAGAAGGCAACCTGGAATGCATTTAGACATGTTGTGACTGGTTTTCTGGGAAATATAAAAGCCATCAGCAGCTGGTAGCTTGTGGAGAATCTTATAAACTTCTCACAAGAAGTTTGGCTGCAACTTGTCACTCAAGATGCAGTTCCTTCATATATACTTGGGTTCCTTTCGGTTAACTGTGGTGCCTTAAGTGTTGGACAAGGCGAGCATTTTCACCAGGCCATCTCAGCGATGGAGAACAGATACAAGGGCAAATGGGGTGCTGCCATGTTAGCCGATTGCTGTTGGATGGTGAATAGGGATGCACTGGAAATTAAATACAAGCAACAGACAAAAAGGTGCCTCATTTAATTCATTTAAGTTCACTGTTATGTCCTGCTTCCATACAACAATATAATCAAAATTTTTTTAAACCAGAGCCAATCCTGTAATTTTAAGGCTAGTTTGATGTTCTGCATTGCAAATTCTACTACATAGACACATTTTTGTTTCTGTAAGAGGATATGACTCCAAATTTATTTCACAGTGTAATGTAATCTTCATTATTATGTTAAAGTTTGATTTAAGTGTAACATATGTCAGTAGATGATGTAACGTCATTTAGTTACTGTGTTACAATTAATTACATTAACGTGCGTGGGGGAAACAAATGTCTGGTTAAGAAACCTGATAAAGAACAAATCAGATAGATGATTTGGTCGTGAATAAGGGTAACAAATTGATGTGACTATCAGTGGTGGTGTCATGTGTTCTTTTATGATACGAGAATGTGGTGCTGTGTGATTGGGTGAGTATTTCCTGACATTTTGAAGGACCATAGTGCTTTCAAACTTCGGGAATGAAGTCCCAGAAGATCTAAATCCTCAGCGATAGCACTATGAGAACATCAGACCTCACAATGTGTCATGATTTCTGTGGAGAGGGCTTGGAGTCCCTTGTTGTGATGGCAATAATGTTGACTGTTTGTATTAGTACAGGATTTAACCAGTCGTGTCAGAATTTCTGCTCATGAATTATTTCTGTGATGTAAGACTGTGGTTCCTGTTTCAGAGGAAGTCATCCTTGCTGAGGAGAGGACCACAGAGGAGGAGAAAATGCATATAATTGAAGGTGAGCAGCGGTATTAGTTAAGTTTTGTAATTTCATGTTAAATGTGAGATGTCAGGATTACACAGAGAATGTCATCTAGATTATGACACCGTGTAGTGTCCTGTTTTTTATATTATATAAACCATGCATCTTTTCATAAACTTACTAGCACCAACAAACGCACAACAGTGAATGCATATACAGTATATATTAAGAACTCCAAAAGCCACTACATATGTTTTGAAAAGTTTGAGGATTGAAACCCCCTGATGATGACAGGACTTTTTGCAACATATGTAGGGGTTTTTGGAGTTTGTAATATATGCTGTGTATGTATTCACTATTGTACCTTTGTTGGTGCTAATAAGACTGTGTAGTCTATTTGGTGATGAGCAGAGTTTAAGAGATACCAGCTGCATCCATCTTCAGGGTGAAAGGTGGAGGCAGCCAGTTCCTTTAACATGTTGAGAACCATGTACCAGACTATGTGGTGTCATAACCCAGAAGACATTAATTCAGAAATTAATTTTACTTGTTCAAAGACACAAATGTTACTGTTGAAAATTCATGTTTAATCATCAGTGATCACACAACAGTTATTTAGCTCAGTTTACAACAAGGTACTGAATCTGAACTTCATGTAACAATGTAAACATGGGATCTGCCATTCTTGTCCCTTTAAAACATAATGGTAACTATATGTACCACCTGCTGTGAAGCCCATGGAAGTACACCTCTTTTGCAATATAAAGGGTGGATACAAATTGGCAGATGATGTGGAGTGTCTGTAACTTTCTCTTCAGAACAGACATGGGAACCTATTTTACTATAACGCAGCTACCAGTATCCAAATTCCTTCTTGCATATGGGTAACTTCATAATTTTTCTGCTAATAAAATGCTGCTCAGATGTATGGTATTACAGTAATACAGAAAAAAATCTAATTTGCTAGAAACTAGTCTTCCAGTGTCATAGCAAATTCATTATAGCATATCCTGGGTGTCTCTCATTATGGATTTATAGAGTCTGCATGTGAATTCCTTTATATCATTGGTGCTTAATTTTACTGCAGCTCACATCTTTTTGGTTCTCAAAATACCTTCTTAAGCCCATGCCAGAATCTTTAAGTTAGGTCAGCTTTTACACGTAAGATATGGCACAAGTATAGACTAAAAGGAGTGGAATGAAATATTTAGTTTAATTTCAGACTACAAGTAAGAAACATTTTGGCATATCATGCATTTCCAGCCACCACTGCTGTGTGAACTACTGGAGAAAGTAGGAACTTACACATATGCAGAAAGAACTTGAATACTGGGAGACTCTTTTGTAGCAGAAATTTTTCCACGTTTTCTTTGTAGAAAATTATACTTTCCTCAAAATCGTCCACCAGTTTGTAGCCACTCTGTATGTAAATTGTTTTGCCGTGTTGTGTCTAAATTAGAGTAGATACATAAGAACAGTAGATGGCTTGTCTACATAATAAAGCATGGTGAGTAACAGGTTAATATGTTAGGTACTTTTCTGTTATTATTCCTTGTGTTGTTGCTATACACGCCTTTTAGCACAAATGTGCAGTAGTGTTAGTAGCATGTGGTCACCTTGGTGACTAAATTTTCTATGTTGGTGTCCAGCATTTTTAGTATAATTAATTCACAGTCTTTTTTATCTGCAAAAATTTGTATCAGTTCAGACGCACCAAGCAAAAAGCAGCAGATAACAGTGAGGTTTGGAGGTCACTCCAGAAGTACGGGTCCTGAATATGGAACTTGCTTTATGTCACTTTTCTGGTACCTCAAATTTGGAGGTGGCTTGTAGCCATTTGCAAAATTTGTGGACCTTTGGAGTGTGCTAGGATACTATGATGTGTTGACTGATAAATAGTAGTGTTTCAGAGACGTGTAGCTACACCATCTTTAGGGTCATGTAGTCTGAGATGAATGCTGGACCCTGAGGATATAGTCACCACCCTCCTCTGAAATGTCAGGAACTTCAGTACAACCCTGATTTTATGTTTTTGTGGGGACCCTCTGAAATGGCCTAATATGCAGGAAAGTGCAAAATCTAGGAAACGTTATTGTTCTGAGAATTCGGCCAGGACTGTAAAAAATGCATAAAATCATGGAAAACCTATACTGTGGGAATGTAAAGTCATCGTTTTACTCTATTTACAAGTAAACATGGCATAACATCTTAGAAGACCTCAATCCTTATGAACACTGCTGTGAGAGCTTCAAATTTGAGGGTTTTATTGTCCTTACTGTCATATCATAGTTCATTGGAATGTAGACAGTGCTGTAATTTATTGCTTTCAGCAAGGAGAAGAGCAGCAGCAAAAAGAAAGAAACTGAAAAACTTGGGGAAGAGCAAGAGTACAGATACAGAAGAGGAGGAGGGTGAGGAGGAGGATGATGATGGTGAGTGACAAGGAGGGATGTAAGAACTAGAAATCCATAAGGTATTTTCCTTCCCAGTACAGCCAGCTGGCCCAGTGTCTTTATTACAGTTCAAGGCAAGTTTGGAAAAATGGGATAATTTTCTTCTCAGAGGGAGAGAGGATATTCCAGTACTCCAACCAGTTTTTCTGTTATTGTAGATGGGAGGTAAGGTTACTTAATGGCTGGGTAAGTGTTTTCATTTCAGCAGCCAACTGCTTAACGTTTGTCACCCCTCGCTTTGTGTACTTCATTTATTTCTAGTATTTAAGAGTGAAGGAACTGAGCACAAAATTTACAGGCTGGATTTTTCTGTCTTTGTATTCTTTTCACCTGAGGATGGACATGGATCAAGTATTTGCAAAATAGTGTTCAATTTCTCTATCTTTAAGGACTGAGTGACAGACAAAGCCCAGAACCTTGCTGATTGTATGATATCCTGTCATCAGAACCATACACAAATGAACTGACAGCTTATCCATGCAAATTTAAAAGTGAAAGTGAACAGTATCTGTGTGATATTACTGCATACTTGATACAAGGCATGGTATTTTTTAATGTAATATCCTTATGACAACATCTATTATCACAGGGAAAAGTACTCATTCTTTAGCCCGAATGTGATCAGTGACCTTACCAATATCACAATATGGAGAAGATTAACATTTAAGATTAAGAATTTAAGGAATAAGTTTAGATAAACTTCTAGACCCTGAAGATGGGAGGAACACACTTTTCTGACATACCGGTAACTGTTTACCAGGTGATATGGCATAACATTCCAAGAGACCTGAATTTTCATAAGTATTTAGATATGATAATAAAACCAACAAATGCCAGTAAGTGTACGAAAATATGTTACACCATATACCTGCTATGTGTTTTGGCCACTCATGTGGCCGTCTTCAGGGGGTGCATTTACAAAGGATAGATACATCGAAATATTATGGAAGTATCAGAACCAATGCACAGATATAAAATATTAAATTTTAAAAACAGTACATGGTTTAAAATACATATTAAGGATTGAAACAAAGATAAAAATATTTGTGATTGATTCTGATGGGTAATGAGTATCATGTGTGTAGTAAATCACCATCCAAGCAGGGATGTATTGATGTTACCAGTGAGGCAGGAAGTGTCGCAGTGCCTTCAAAATGTCTGGAACTACTTGCCCACTGAAAGGCATCACATCCCAGAAGACATCAAACCAAACTTCATAATCAAGGACAGTGGGCATTATTGTAAATGACAGTGATAGAAGTGACAACAGAACCTGAAAAGAGCCACCAGAACAGAGGCTTTATGAGAACAAAAAATGTATTTTTAGTGTATTTGTAATAGAGTCTGTTTCACTTTCATGTCTGTGTATGTTGTCTGTCACAAACACTAGAAATATAGAATCAGTTGCAGTCAATATACACAGCATCTGCATCAAAAACATATCTGTTTAAGAACTCAAGTACTAACAGTTAGTTGCAGTTCACAGTCAAACCTCAGATCCAGTATTGCTGAACATAAGTATTTATTGGTACTTCAAGCAGAAAGTCTCTGCACTGCTTTATATTTCATCTGCCGTTGCAAAACACTTCCAGTTGCAGTGTGTCTGTTCTATTTGTAGTGAGTATGCAGTTTATTGTCTTACAGTTATAAAGTGAGCATGTCACATTGGTAAATAGCTCTATTTAATACTGTTAATGTCCTGTGGTACAGGTCTATTGTAGTCTTGGCTAGAAATAAAAGGAAATACGGAATTCCTTGGGTTTGAAGTAAGGAATGTCAAAGATCATAAATTGTACATTTAATTTTGCAGGTTCATCAGATTTTAGAGTTTGGATTGAGGTACCACTGCATTTTTTCACAGTTCTTATTATATTTTGTTTCTGTACACTTTTTGTGTTACATTACAGTCTTGAATTTGTTATAATTTCTAACACATACTTTATCTCAAAAACCCTTTTGTTTCAGTGCCTAAGAAAAAACTCAAAGGTATGGATGCAAACTTTGTTTATTGCATCAGGTTGCTAGTTATACAGTATTGTGAGTAGAAATGTGATGTAGCCAGTTGATTCATTGGTAAGCCTGTCAGTAGTCTGACATGTTAGCCATCTATATAACATACAGTTGTGGCAGTGGTTGCTGGGATAAACCAGTACTTTGCTGGTGTTCTACATGTCAGTAGGGATACGAGACTGTGACTGTATTACTGTCTAGAGTGTATGGTGGTGTTTTGGATGTAGAACTGTAATAGCACAGTGCCTTATGCTATGAAAGTTGAATGTAAATCTTTGTTCTTAAACCTGAGATTTCTTAGGTGACGTTTGATGTTCTTGTCTTATTGCTGGTAATCTAAGTCTCTCAGAATGTGAGACTGTGTTGTTTGGTGAGTAATTCTTGCTGTTTTGAAGGATCATAATACTTCCTTCACCAGGGGTGAAGCAGTCTTGGATAGTCTGGAACAATTCAGACAATAACACAACATCACGTCCCAAAAGACTTGGGACCTATGAGATTAGCCAAACGCAAGAAACAAACATGATGCAACTTCGCTAAAGGGGCATAACCTTATATGAAGTTTGAGGGGTTTATGGCACTGAAGATACATATCATGGTCTTTACATGTAATGACGCTGTGTAGTTTGGTAGGTAGTATGACTTTCAGAGCAACATACTGCCTACATGTATCCTGAAGAGGGAAGCAGTATACTTGACCACCGCCACCGCCACTGCCATGGCATGACAGACTGATTTTGGACCCTAGGATCCTCTGTTTTTCTACCCCCTATTTACCTGTCTAATGCCAGTTTTTCCATCTTGCATTCCCTAACAATTTTCTGGTATCTCTGGTCAGCATGTCCATCCACCTGTCCTTTGGCTTCTGTCCGGGTTGGCTAGCGTATATTTATTTTTTTAAGATGTTCCTCAGTGTTCTTCATGCATCTGTACTGCAGTTGCATCCAGTCCGTTCCAATCCTGTGAGTTTAATGTGTGTTGCCACATATATGTCATTGCACAAACCATTAGATGCCATGTTATAGTGGATGCTTAATGATGCATTTTCCTGTATTGGCCCATATATTATTCTAAATACTTCCTGTTCAAAGGGCCCAAGGGCCATTTCTACCTGCCTGGTCATTGTTCAAGTGTGGAAGGAGTATGTTCCTGCAAAATGTCAGTGCCATCTGCCAGACTACAGTGTGTCATAACACAGAGGACCACAGTTATAAGAACCTTAGCCATACACTTTGTTTGTTCTGTTTCTTGATTTATTGTAACTTTCCATATCACACTACTTTTCAGATTGGATAATGGGCACCCCACGTGATGCATAATGGGTATCATAAAGGGTTGGGCAAAGAGTAGAAAGCATTAAGATGTGCCGAACTTGTAACATGCATGGGAAATAGGAACTACATACAAAATATGTGCTGTAAAATCTTTTGCAGTGAGACCAATGTCTAATGGCTGGGGGGGAGGGGTTTAATATTAAAATTAATCAACTAGTTAATTACGCACTGATCCTGGTGGCTGTGATGTCTGCGGCATAGGTTTGCAGCTACTCACGTGCTGGGATACTGGGTTCAAATCCCACCAGGAGCATGGCTGTTTGTCACTTGCGAGAGTTGTATTTTGTACAGGTGGATGCCTCTATGACGGGCAAATCCCTCATCCAGAGGAGTCCTGCTCTGTGTGTGTGTGTGTGTGTGTGTGTGTCATTGAGTGTTATGAGGGGCAACAATAACTGTCTGTGCCTATAATGAGTGGGTAGAAGGGATTAGACTAAAAAGGGAGGTTTAATTACTCTTTTCATAGGTTTTGTTTATTCCCAGTGGTTATATGTGAGTCCACAAATGACCGTTAGATAAAACTGACCATTGAATCTCATATTTAGTTAAGAAGCCCAGTATGCAATCAGCTTCAGTAAGGGAGGAATAAATAATCCTGTGGATGTGGACAGTAAAATGTAAGAGTTTTGTTTATGGTAGCAACAGTAATTCTTACATTACCTAAGCAGTTTATGTTATGTTGTGTGGGAAATGTTGGGTGTTGTACAATGAATTGAATGTATTGTACAAGGAAGTTTAAAAAATGAGACAGTAAATATTCTGATGCCAAGAACCTTATTCTGACTCTGATATGGACATGGCAGGTGGGTGTCAGACAGAGTACATAGTAGACCTCAGCTTTGTCATTATTGACATTTAAGAATTTGTCCCACCATAGCACCAAGGTTTCTATCGAGGCCCAGAAGAAGTCAGTGTCAGATGTCTGTCATTTGGAGGTGACAGTTTGCTTTATGTCAGTGTCTGGTGGGAATCTGTTGCCAGGCAGGTGCTTCTTATGGTGTCTGAACAGATGGAAATCATTGGGTCGCACACTTCCAAGTGTTCATGTCTACATAGAGTGATACTGTGGGAGGTTATCCACCACCTTCCCTACAGTCCCAGTCTCAAGCCCAGTGATGTCCAGCTCTTTGGAGTCCTTAAAAAGCACCTGGCTGACAAGAGATTTGCAATAGATGCTGATGTGAAGCAAGCTGTCACCTACTGGCTACAGAGACTTGACAATGATTTGTTGTTTGCCAGGATACATTCCTTTGTGCCATGATGGGACGAATACTTGAAGTGTCAGTGATGACTATATGTGGGGGAATCTGGCTGTCCATACATCATATGCAGACCAATATTAGAATAAAGCTCTTGGCATTGGAATGTCCTTGAAACTTCTTTGTGTAATGAGGAAATAACTGATTTTTACGTATCACCTAGTAGTGTTAGTATGCTGAAATTTGGGAGACATGCAGAATAGTGGTGGGAAAAAATTGCTTGGAAAGCTTAGAATTAAGTAGGTGGTGTGGGTTATAGTTCTGTGGAACTGACGTAGGATTGTGGTGTTAGCACTCACTTTCTGCTGCCAGAGGTTTACTGCTGTTGACTGACAAGAACAACTTTGACCGTGACTTCATGGGTTGCATGCCTTATCTCTGTTCCCATCTTGAGAAAATGTATAGGTCATGTAAAAAACAGTTATCTGTCAGTGTTCTGAGGTTTCCACTTTTTAGGTTTATAACAAGCTGAAAGGCAAATTTATGCATGTCTTACCAGATAAAACATAACAGAAAATAATCATATTAAGTCACACACACAAGACAGTTGCACTTCAACCCAGTGTGTGTTTCACTGGAATACTTTGGTTTTTGGTCATACATCTCTAACAGCCTGACTTACCTACATTTACCACTGTGAAGGTCAGAGCTGTTCTTGTGAGTTGACAACAGTAGTTTAGTACTGTGATTGCACAACATGGAACTGGTAACCTGCAAGTACTGCCACAGCATGTCTCATCTTTAGGCTGAGCCTATGGCTGCTACGCAACCCCCAGCAAGACTGAGTCAGTGTAATTATTGTTGCAGCTGAGTTGGTGACAGTTTGCATGCATGTGGGACATAGTCAAACTGGGACAGTAGTTCTACCACCAGAATTCACATAATCAACATTAGGGACAACTTGATATAGTTTTCTGTATATAAGCATCAATGTTTGTGTAATGGAGATATGTTTTGGGTTTAAAATGCTATTTTAAAAAATAAAATTTGTCCTGTTTTCCCCACACTTGACATGCAGAAAGTACATATCCCATGAAATATATTTAAACCTTTAAAGACGAATCGTATCTGTTTTATATAAGGACGCAGTGCATACCACACTGTAAACACTATCCACTTCGGTTATACAAAACAATCTGTTAATGCTGTATAAGGCAGAAGTTGCTGTTTGTTCTGAGATCTGTACAAAACACATAAATGCAGTGTGAGTACTATCTAGAATTTTTGAATGTTACTCCTGACAGTACGTAAAGTTACCGCTAGGCTTGAAAAGGTTAAATGTAGTGAGGAATTACAGCAGAATGTCTTCTACAGATAATTTCATTTGTATTTTAATTTTTAATCCTAAAACAGTTGTGTGTTCTTGTCTTGGTTTGGTGTTTGTTTATTGCTGTGTTTGAAAAAAATGACACAGTGCGATGATTTTGATGTGGTAATGAGTTGTAAATTGTTAAGGACATAGAAGGAAGTGATTGTGGCATTTGTCTAGGGGGACTGAAGAAAGTCACAAAGGAATGGTCTGGATAGTTAACCTTCTGGCCAAGATTTGTGCTTGGAATCTCCCATATATGAAGCAGAAGTGTGGGCCATTGTGCTGTAATGTATTGTAGCTTGTCCTTTTGTAGTTTTAAACATAATGTAATGAACATTATAATTATGAATAATCAATTATACTTACACTCATTTTGAGCAGTTACAAAATATGATCAGTGGATTACAACTAATGGTGATTGAGGTGCACTCTGGTGGCAGCAGTAAGTTACTGGTACCATGTTATGTAGGAGATTTAGTATTTTGTGCTGCTGTCACTTGCTGGAAGCCTGCAGCCAGGTTTTCATAAAGCCCTGTAACAAGTCTGGCATTATTTATGGCATCACATTCTATGCCTTGTGATTCTTTTTTGTGCGTTGTAGTTGATTTCAAATGTGGTTGTGTCACAAATTTCATACTGTATTATAAAGCACAAAATTCACTTTGTACATTTCTGTTTTTAAAGTTGTATGTGTGACTGACATACTTTGGGCCCAGTCCTGTCACTGTTCCAAGCAATATTAATTTTTAATAATCCATTGTTTGTAGAAACAACTCTACTAACTAGAAACATTGTTATACACCTGATACTGAAGCTATTAAAGAAACATACAGTTTATCCATGAGTGCTGACCCATATAAATACACGATGGAACATAAGTTGCACATTACAGGGAATTCCACACTAGCACTTAACATAGAGGTTGCCTGTGCTTTCCTCTGAAAATCAAGGGTAAGGAGATAAAATAACCTTTTTTTCTAGTAGTAAACTGTTTATATTTTAGTGTGCAGCTGTACAGTTGTGCAGTTACAACATCAATTTATATGAGAACTACACAGATGATCTGTAAATCATACATGCTTTTGATTGATGTCTCTCAAAATATTTTCCCTATCTCACATACTTTGGCCTATTGTTGTTTATGTTTATGTAGGCTTGGAAGTTCTGAAATTGGAACAGCTAAAACCATACAGTAGTAATATTTATGTGAAGTCACTTATGATGTAAGTAACAAATTTAGTATTATTACATTAAGTAACTAAAATTTTTCAGTATGTTTTAAAAATGGTTTTAGTGAGAAAAGTGATTATAAAGTGACCACATCTCTGAAACAAGAAGTATTGCATGTTCTGTGTTCATAATTGTGTTTTGTTCTTTTATGGCTGTAGTTATTGAAAAATAAAATGTGTGAGTGCACATTATCTATACTTCATCCACCTTAATGCACTATTTCAGAAACTGGCTCAGTGATCCAGCATAGCCCCTATCAGGCCTAGGTCAGTAGATGCCTCCCACTTTCGACTTGATGATGGGAACAGATCCAGTTTTGAAATGCTGTGTTCAATTTGGAATTCTGGACACTGATCACAAGTCCAAAAACAGTGTAATCTTTAGTGCTAACATAGTATTATGGGAATCCACTGCAATTAAAATATCTGAGCATATGGTTTCCCCCATTTTGTTTATTATGCAGCCACTGTACATTGATTGGAAAGAAATGAACAGTATCGTTCACCATCAAGCCCCCCCCTGTGGTGTGCCACTTATGTCTCATTGTGTGTGTGTGTGTGTGTGTGTGTGTGTGTGTGTGTGTGTGTGTGTTGTCCATCTTTAATTGAGGTAATCCATGTTCTGATGCCAAGAGACCAGGGGGTTATGAACTGTGCATTGAATCCTTCTGAAAGCAGTTGCTACCTTCCATACTTTCTGTTTATTTTGGGTGACAATTCAATGTGAATTGGAACATGGTTACAGTGCCAGGGAGTGGCAGGAGCGTGGTGCTGGGTGAGGACTCTCAGCTCCCTGTTCAAGGTAGCATCTCGTGGGACCTGCACCGTGTTGTGTACAGCTTAGCTCCATTTACCATATCAGTTAACAAAAGCCAGCAATTCACTATTTGGCTTGCTTAGTGTTGAGACCACAGAAAAAGCATTTCCAAGGGCAGCATGTCAGTAACTACAGTGTATTTGCCCTGTCAGTTGCATTTTTTGAAGATAACTGCTTCTGTTTTTAAATTCAGTTCAGTGAAAGAAAATGTGCTGTGCACATATAATTAGGTGTATTATGAGTTTACTAATGCAGATGATGACATTTTGACATTTTCCTTTCATATTTGCAGTCAGTTGAATTTGGAATCATCTTCCAGTTGGAAATTCGGTGCAACACAATATATAAAAATTCCTTTGAAATGCTTCTTTCAGTGCCCTTCTTTTTTTTGTGTAGTTTGGTAGATACAGCTATATTTTTATTAGAATACTACATAGTACTCTGACCATTTACCTTTCATTATTAATTGTACTATTACTGTTACTGTTACTATCACTATTACTACTACTATTAGTACTGTAGTGACTGGTGTGACCTGTTGCTTGCAGTAACGTTTGTGGGCAGACATCCTTAGTAACAGAGCAGTTTTACACTAACATTTGCTAATAGATGTACTTTAAATATGTTATAGAATGTGGAGGTTCTTAGCTTGTAGGAATTTACCTGTATGTACTTGTGTAATTTAAAAAATTATTAACTCTTTATTTGTGAATTACTATACTATAATGTGTTATACTTACAAGTATTGCACACCTTAAAAAATAATGAAATTTATCATAGTAAGTGTGTTTGTTATTAATTCTTTGCTGTCATTATTTGTGATTGAAGTTGGCTCTTTGGAATGTATGTTTCAGAGATTTGTAAATGTTGCTGAATATCTACTGTGTAAGTCTACGAAATATCTTAGGACAGTCCTTCCACCACCACCACCACCACCACCACCACCACCACCACCACCACCACCACCACCACCACCACCACCACCACCACCACCACCACCACCACCACCACCACCTCCTCCTCCTCCTCCTCCTCCTCCTCCTCCTCCTCCTCCTCCTCCTCCTCCTCCTCCTCCTCCTCCTCCTTACAAGAGTACTTTTCATCAGATGTCTTAGTTCTGTTCAAGAAGCTCTTTTCTAACCTCTTAGTAATGCATGGTAGGGAAATACCATTGGATTGTCATTTTCTTTTACTGAATATAACATGCATGGTTCGTGATATGAGTTAAATTTTTTCAGTACTGATTATGAAGGTATTAACTATATTCTGTATGATCAGTTCTCAGTTGTGTGAGAATGAAGTTTGAATTGGTATTTTGAAGCATTACATGAGGTTCCGTTAATTTAACATCGCCAAATTTGTATAATTATTTTCACAAGTAGTCTGATAAGTGAACATGTGTCGCAGTCTATTTGGCTACATTATTCCTGATATAATTATGTTGACTGATGTTCAAGTGTGCGGTATATTTTGATCGGTAGTTCTGTAGCACCAGCTGTCGAGAAGGTGATTCAAAATTTCTTCTTTTAAGCAATATCTTATGTATTACATGGGCTGTTTTGTGCAATGTATTATGATTGCATGCCAATGTAATTTATTTAATTATTGTAATTGTCATTTGGCTTATAATTTATAGTATATGTTTCATAGTTAGTGTGATAAAACATCATGAATTATAGTTATTCCAACCATATCACAAATATGTTCATACGTAAAGTATGTGTTCCAAAGAAATAAAAATGGTACAGAATTCATCAGGACTTGAACTCAGTTACAGTTGCATGCATGCATCAACAAAGTGTACCAAAAATTACAGTTCAGGTCTTATTTATTTAAAGAAGTTGTGTTTTGTACTCAGGGGTTCTTAAGAATGAAAGCATATGTGGGACAGAAGTGTGCACTTTAATTACATGTTCATAGTAATATACCATTGCTTTAAAATATCTTCAGAATACTTGAGTTGTGCCCAGAAGTATGATCCTTGTGTGAAGTTACAGCAGTAGTTAGAGGGATTAGTTCATTTAATATTAAAATTCTTCCCACAGTTCTTGAGAGTTTACTGTTTCAGAAGTTTACACACAATACATAATCTGCTGCTCCAAATGTAATTGTTAATTAAGAAACAAGCAGTAGATGTCTTCAGTAATACATTTCAGTGAATATTATCTAATTAATTAATTAATGCATGGTTACTCTTGTACAAATATGTTCCAAATTGTGTTTGATCATGATCCATGAAGTTCTGTTTATTCAATGTTGTAAGAAGAATTTCTGGTACACATCTGATACATGTTTGCCTTGTGTTAAATATAAGAAAATGATTCACCTATGATACACAGAATCCAGGCTTGGAGTTTTTGTTTAATACTGGCAACATAAGTGTGAAAGTGAAGCAACTTCTGTGTTTCAGATTGTTAATTTGATGTGTTGACTACGTGACAGGAAATACTGATGCTTCCTTTCTGAAATCAGACATAGGAAACAAATTAGCATATCTCCAACTTTGGGACGCAGAGAAGTAGCTAGGCTGGATGAAATGTTAATGGTATTTGTTGTTTACTTGATAGGGCTTTCTCGAGCTTCCTATTTGAAATCGAAAGTAAAAGGCAAAGGAGCCTGTCTCCGATTTTGGAGAGCAGAGAAGCGCTTGAGGTAAGTTTTAAAATTGTGTGTTTGGCTCTTAACATATTTGCACTGATGCAGTTTTTGAACATGTTTTCAGTGGATTGTAAGTGCTGATTATAAGTGAAGATACCTTCCAACGAATATAGGTTCAGTAGACATAAAGAAGGCATTTAACTTTCTGTAATTTTTACAGTTATTATGTAAAGAAAGGCCTACATTACTGTGGTTTGAACAGTTCTTGAAGTTATGATATTTGACATTCTTATAGCAGTGATTGTGAACATTGCTCTTGGCTGGCATATGACACAATGTTCTGTGATAGATATGTGTGTGTGGTGGGGGTAATATGCTATCTCCATACCATGAAGATAGAGCCAGAACATCCCAGAATTTCGTAAGCCTCACATTCAGTGACATGAAAACCTTCAGTTCACATCCTATAATTGATTTCAAGCAAAAAACATGTTCACAGTTACTGCATATATTTACGTATGTGTAAGTCTGAAATTAATTTGTATTTGACTGATTGTGACTTGTTTGAGATGCAAAAGGAGCTGGTGTTTGATGTTACTGGTCATGTCTGTTTGGGTGTCTACTCTTGAAAAATATCTTTCCTTCTATTAATTTAAATAAGCATTTATTTTAATCATTATTTGACCCATAACACAAAAATATGAAGTGCATAAAAGTATAAACTTTGAACAGTAAGTGTGGTAATTTTGTAATGGAAGAAGCAGATAGTTGGCTAAATTGCATGTATTTAGTTTCAATTATAGTATTATGGTTACAGTTTGAAATATTAATTATAGTATTTGGGTTACAGTTTGAAATAAATTAAGTGTGTTGTCATTACAGCGTATGTGCCTGTATTGCAAAAAAAAAGCTTGTATGATTTAAATCCATGTTTTGAATTTGTTACTGTAATTTGGAACTTTTAAATACTTCTGTAACCACATTTCGTAGTTTCAGTACCATAGCTTGCATGGTTGTATATTATGTTTCTAAAATTATGACTTGCTGTTTATCAGTTGTGTATTGTACCACTTCCAGGTTTTGGATCCGTCACACAGTAAAAACGCAGGGCTTCTACTGGTTTGTCATTGTGCTTGTTTTCTTCAACACAATGTGCACAGCAGTGGAACATTATGGCCAGCCACAGTGGCTTACCAGATTCTTATGTAAGTAACAGAAAAGAAGTAATATAGGTATGGGACTGTTTATACAGAGTGCTTGTGGGAGGTTGATTTTGGAGGGAATGCTGCGATAGTGGATTTCAGATGTTCAAAATGCAACAGTAATTGAGTAATCATTAGCGCAATGAGTTAACGAGTCATCATGAACCAAGAGAAGTGTGACAGATGCCTTGGATTAAGGCATGAATATACCAGCTCATCTTAACATGGACAAGTAGTTAGTTAAAGCATAAAACAAAGAAATGTAACAACAGTAGTGACACAAAAACTGTACCATAAGAGAACTGGATGCAAAAGATACATCGCAAACTGGAAAGTGCTACAAGGAGTCTACTGGGTCCATCAAAGTAATGAAGCACAATTCATTTAGTATATGTCTTGAATGCATTAAAGTGTGAAATTCTTCCAACGTTTCAGGGACTGGCCCTGTCCGCGTCTTCAGGGTGCTACTGATGACTTGGAGCTGAACTGTGCAGTGTATGCACCTACATCTGGTTGGTGCTGAGGATGGAATGGGAGCCATTATGGTTAGTGGGCAGAGTCAACTGCTTGGTGAGTGAGGCCTTGGTTGTCTGACTGGTGTTTAAGTATGTGGATTGTGGGTTGCCATATTTGGCTTAAAGTGAAGCCATCCTCTGTATTGAAGTTGTTAGGTTGTGATTTTATCTCTATTGCCTCTTTCACCATACAGTCCATGTAGGCAGTTTTCCTACTCAGGTCTGTGTTCTTTTTCATACTGAATTTCATGTCCTGTGTTCATTATATATTCTGCTACAAATGATTTTTCTGACTGACCGTGTCATAGGTGTCTTATATGTTTATTGCACCTGATTTCAATTGTCCTAGACATCTTGCCCACATATACCTTGCCACAATCACATGGAATGCAGTACACGACTGATGCTCTCAGTCCTAGATTGTCTTTAACCGGTCATAAGGTGTTGATAGTTTTCTTCAATGGTATGTGTACTGTTTTTAAATTATGTTTAGCTAGCAGTTTACTTATTTTTTGGAAGTAGAGTGCTGGTATGGGTTTGATTTACTTCCATACCAGCATTGTGCATCCAACAAAATAAGTAGACTGCTAGCTAAACGTAATATAAAAACAGTACACATACCAGCGAAGAAAACTATCGACACCTTACGACCGGCTAAAGACAATCAAGGGCTGAGAGCACCTGGCATGTACTGCATTCCATGTGAATGTGGAAAGGCATACGTGGGACATACGTCTAGGACAATTGAAATCAGGTGCAATGAACATGCAAGACATCTATGACATGGCCAATTAGAAGAATCATCTGTAGCAGAACACAGGACATGAAATTCAGTATGAAAAAACCATAGACGTGAGTAGGAGAATTGCCTATGTGGACTGCATGGTGAAGGAGGCAATAGAGATGAAACTATGTCCTAACAACTTCAACAGAGAGGACGGCTTCACTTTAAACTGAGCATGGCATCCCACGATCAATATATTCAAACAGCGGTCAGACAACCAAGGTATAACTCACCGAGCAGTTGACTCCGTCCACTAACTGTAATGACTTGCATTCCATCCCGAGCCCAAGTCTGATGCAGGTGTATATACGCTGCACGGGACAGCTCCAAGTCTTTAGTAGTACCCTGAAGATGGGGACGGAGTCAGTCCATGAAACATTGGAAGAATTTCACACTTTATTGCAGCTGTTTGCCTGAGAGGATTGTATTCAGTTCATTTAATTTTAATAAATCAGACCCAATGAATAAATTTATCATAGTTTCTTAAATATGTATGTATTTAGTACAATAATAAGCAAACCAGAACCATAAAGAGAGAACCATCTTACAGTATGCATTTGGTGTTTATATTAGATGCTTATGAGCTGATGGTGATCAACAGTCTCCAAACATGTAGCCAGTATGAGTAATAAAATACTGTTGTTTCTTATGTTGACTGAAGGAACATTTTACTGAATTTGTTCTGAATGACATTTTCACACAGGACATAGGCTTTTAATGATCTGTAATATGATTCCTTCCTTGCACATCTAACAATTCATACTACTGTATCTTATTTGCTGTTATATGACCTTGACAACTGATATGGTAGCATTGGCCCTGTGGACAGCAGTTCCTTATGAAGTGTCTTTCACAGTGTTGCAAGAATGTGTACCTCTGTCACTCTCAGTATAGCATGGGGCTTTAAAATTGACAGACTTTTGGTGAATATGTAATGAACATTTTGTTCCATTAAAAGCTGGGAAGTTGCTTGAATAGCTGAGCAACTGCTGGCTTCTTAAGGACTTCACTCCTTTGATTTATTTATGGACAAGTAGATGTACTTATATTTTAGTTTCCATCTGCTTATGAAACCAAACATTTAATTTGTGTCTGCCACCCGTCATCGGTGTCTGAGAGGATTTGGTTAAAATCAGGTCCCAGGTGACCACTTTCTGTGCTTTTCCCTAGCTGTTCGAGGCAGATGTTCCAGGACTGTTCTAAAATTTATGAAGACCACATCATACAGCTTCTTTATCAGTTCATCCATCATTCATATTCATATTCATTAGTTGTGTCAAATTGTAGAGAAGGCTGTGGCAACTAACACAGTTTGCAGGCAGTCCCTCACTCTACTAGCCATATTTATGAATACTGAAATGTTCCTAAAGCCCTGTAGTCCAGATACCTTCAGTGTCAAATATTTAATGTAATCACTGGTTTATTTTTCTTACTTTGTTAACTTTTAATCACCTTCCTTGTCATCTTGTAATCTGCCTTATTGCTAATATTAATAGAAGTTTCATGTTCATCTCCATTCTGAAACTAGGGGGAAATTCATCAATTATACTTCTTTTTTGGCCTGATTAATTCATCGTTCAATCATACCATCATACCTTTAGATGAAAAGTGTACATAAATGAAGAATCAAGAGGCTTATTATAATAAGAGGTATTTTTTAAAATATCCATTTCTCTTGCAGATGTAGCAGAGTTTGTGTTCCTTGGCCTTTTCATGTTTGAAATGTTCATCAAGATGTATGCGCTGGGGCCACGTATTTATTTTGAATCATCGTTCAACCGTTTTGACTGTGTTGTGATCTGTGGCTCCATCTTTGAAGTGATTTGGACCGAAGTGAAGCAGGCTTCGTTCGGCCTGTCAGTGCTTCGTGCTTTACGCTTGCTCAGGATATTCAAAGTCACAAAGTAAGTTGTGACTTTCCCACCCCCTCTTTCCTTTCGTTTGGTTTATTCTGTCTAGTGACCAGCATTAGGTGTTGTGTTTGGTGACAAGTGATTCATATATGTGCCATGATCATCGCTGTTCATTGTATTAGGTTAACTGCTTTTTTACTATTCATGTTATGTTAGGTTATTTGCTTCTTTATCCTGTTACACATGTAATTACAAAGGCTTAACTATTTGTTGACCGTTAGTGCTCAGTTACATTGTGTGATGCTGAATGTTTCAGCACAGCAAATATTTTGTGCTAGATGTGAGGTTTCCACAGCAGTCTAGTTGATGTAGTGTGTCTTCTGGGATGTGATACTGATCCAGGAAATAGAGCATCACATCCCAGAAGACCTGAATAATCAACAGGACTCTTGACCCTTCAAGCTGAAGGCAGTGTATTCCATCGAATCCTGGGGAATCAATAAGCCTGCTAGTAAATGTAACAACCCAGAAGACACGACTCTTCAACATTATGACTGTGGAGTCTCGCATCTTGCATAAGTTATGTGATGCTGACTGTTGAAGTGATTTCACTATGCAAATACAATAAAATCCTGTTAAGATGTCTTTGAAAATTCCAAGAAAATCTGACTTCTTAAGCGGGAAATGTCTTAAAAGGTTAGGCCCGAAAAATCCTATTTTTTAATTTTTATGTGATCTTATTATGTATGTATGCTGAATTTGTATAATTTGTGGCTGTCTTAACACACTCTCACCTGTATCTGACCATCTAACCATTTTGTCTGTAACCTATCATTCACAGCTTTATTGACACCTTTAACTATACTGTCACTGACTTCTCATCCACAAGTTCATATGTCATTCCACATGTTCACTTTTCCTTGATATATATGTCAAGCGTGGGTTGTCTTGCTCTTTCTTCAAAAACAGATGCAGTATAAATCTTCAAGATTCCACACATTCACTTGTAGGTAGACCATAAGGGGTGGACAGTAGTTCCGGCCCCTTTCATTAACTCTGCAGTGTCTTGAATTTATTTTCTGGAATTGCTGATGTAACTTGTCTAAAAACAGTCACCTCAAATATTTCACAATCACCCTACACCATGACGCATTTATATTACCGCTGATAAATTATTTTTAAACAAGTTGTCCCATGCAAGCACCCACACATCTGGCGTCAGACTGCTGTCTCCCCAGTGGGGTGGTTTCCACCTCCACATGGCTTATGCACCTCACGGTAGAACTCTGTGCCATTAAGGTGGTACCCCAGGTGGCATTGGCTAGCATGCCTAAACTTCTTTGGATGTTATTGGCCACCTGAGTTCCCTCCTAATTCCCATCCAGTGGAAGCTTTCACATGCCAGCATTGCCAAATGCAGGCTCATGTAGGTCATGGAACAGCTAGGTTAGGCTTCTGGCCCCTCAGTACAATCTCCCGGTTGTCATGATAGAGACCAAGTAGTGGGGACTGAATGACTGCAGTCTCTGCATCATGGAAGTAATACAGCACTCCCACACCCAGAAGTTGCGTCATTCTGCTGTGTCAAAATTGCGGAAATTACCTTGGAGATTAACTTATATGAATTGATCACGCCATTTGAACACTATATTTTGGAAACAGAATGAGTGGAAATGGGGGAAATTGTTTTAAGATTTTGACACAGAAAATGTATTAAATGGGTAAAAAAAAATTTTTTCATCGTCAACTTTTGTTGCTTTGTAGGCATGAAATTTTCTTATGTGGGGTTGTATTAAAAGTGCAACGTGTAATGTTAATCAAATGGGAGAATTTTGGTGCATTTTTATCATGACATCTTAGGCAGGAAAACATCCTAACCGGGGATGTCTTAAACCAGTTTTACTATAGTCTGTTTTAAGAACAGCATAATATTAAATGTATCTGACAACTCTGTTTCTGAAAACTTAGCTACTATTGACGCAGAATAAAGATGGAGTGAAACGCTTAGTCTTGACATTGTAGCCATAACATATATATGACAGATGTTCAATAGGTAAGGTTCCATAGGCGAGGAAAGTTAAATGAGCTGTCATTACAACATTAAATGTAGCTAATTTGTTCCATTGAAATATCATTATATGTCAGAATCATCCTCCATCACTTTGATGCATTAGGTCCATATTGGCAACAGTTAAAAAGTTTCATCATGGTAGGAATCAGGCTCTTGCATTCACAACCAACCATTCATATACTACTCAACTGGACAACTCCACAGCAGCAGATAAATTTGGGATCATGACTTACTGGTTTTGCAAAATTACCTCCACCTCTTATGCTGTGTTCACATCCCTCCATAAGTGTACTGGGCCAGGTGATGTGGTGATCATGAATGTCCATTTGACCATTTTCATTCAAACACTGTGCTCCATTTTCTGACATCCTGCACTTTCATATACCATCACCATACACATTTATCAACTGGTTGTTAATTTCAGTGGGGGAAATATTGTTTGCCAGTAAAATCCAAATTATTGCACAAAATACTTTGCAGGACTAAGTGTCATGTGTCATTGCCATTGCACATCAACATATCCCATGAACAGCATGTGATAGACTGACCCCTGCACCATCTATTGCATGTTGAACCTGCTACAAGTGCTGCCTCCTAGTGAGAAATGAAATGCTTGATTGACACAAAAGTTAAGGCTGGAGGATCATACTTACTGAACATGCTTCGCAGAAAAGGAAACCTCACAGTTTGATGTTCATTTTGTACAGGTTAATTCTGACATTTCAGAGGGATGTGTTGCCTCCATGTTTATCATTACTGGATTAGGGCCTATGGATACTGAAGTGTGTGGGAGGAGGAAGTGGGTGGATTATGTCCATCATTTGCTTCTCCCAGCAATTTCAGAAGACCACCATTTGTGTGTTTGTTAGTCACTAAATAAGAATACATGGCTTGACACAGTAAAGTGATTAAGGGGGAAGTTATTGGTACATAGCGGTAGCAGCTTTCCTTAAGGGGAGATTGTCTTCCTTATACCACAGGAAAACATTTTGAAATTTGGGTTATGCTTACTTAAGCTCTTACCCTTTTAAGGACTTTGTACTTTGACTTCTGAATGTGTTATTGCCATAGATTAATTCCTGTTTATTTTTAATTAAGTAAATACTATTCATTTGTCACCAGAGACATGGTTGTTTTTCGGTATAATTAAAAAGAAAATTATTTTTTTGATTAAGGGTTCAAATCACATATAAAAATTCTACTATCATACAGAGAGACTGGGAGTTTACTTGTCTGAAGGGACCATTTAAAATGAATATAAAATCAAGGAAATGAAAGTTTATGCAGCTGTTGAGATTAAATACACCAAATTAATACTGCCATTGTGGCAACACACAGAAACATACTGTCTGTCATTATGCAATTATTGCGGGGGGTGCATTCCCTGGGAGTACAGTGATTGAGTTGTGAAGTTAGCCACTCGTCTGCATCTAGTGTAGATGTTACAAATGTGTGGAGCGGTATCTTTCCTCCCCCTTAGGCTGGGGGTCTTCTGTTGGGTCCATATTAGGAAGCAGGAAGCTGACGGGGAGGTTACGTTTGTGTATGATGCATTGGAAGTATCAGTTTATGCTGTGTGATATATTAGGTGAAAAGACTGTGGTGATTAAAGCCCCATCAGTTTTCATTTTAAATATGGGGAAAGAGCTGTATATTGCATTTTATTGTATGGAGTTGGCAGCTTGTATATTGACTTAGGATAAGGTTGTAAATTAATTTTCTTATGTAGGTGAACCAAGTGTAACAGGAATGTTATGGGCAGTTGACTGATCTCCTTGTTGATGAAATGCTCTTGTTTGTCAACTAGGAAGTAGTTTTCATATAGACCATCAGGTGTAGAGGAACAGGGAAAGCTTAGTCGGTATAGTGACTAGGCTGTGGGCTGGACGAGATTTGATATGCAGCATGGGTGAGATATTTTCATCTTCACCAAATGTTCAGACCAGCTCTGGGACCCACTCAGTCTTGTATTCAGTGAATACCGTCTGCTCTTTGTGTTGGGGTAAAGCAGTTCATTGGTAAAACTGAATACTTGCTTCTATGTAGTGCTGAGGTTAAGAAAGAGTGGAGCTACACCTCTGCTCCCCATGTGTACCTTCATGGCATGGACAGAAACACCTTTTTCTGTTACCACTGGTGTATAATAATGAAAGAACAGAAGTGATACGTTTTGTCAGAATGTGTGACACATCATCTTGTAGCAGAGCAATGAAGAATGAAGACTAGGATATCAGTGAGTGAAAATTCAGAGTCAAAGTGATTTTGTGCAGTGAGTGAATAATGATGAATCCTCAGTGGTTGAAAATGAAGAAAGGATATCCACATCCTTCCCTACTGGTCATCACTACATCAAAGCAGATTATGTTATAATTAAGCATAATAAGTATAAATATTAAAATGAACACTGTATCTATGTGGGCATTACTTAACAATTTCTGTGCCAAGTTGAGCCGCTGAATTAAACACTCAGAGGTCTTGATTTCTTGCATATTCCCCATTGTGTTTGTAAATGAGACACAGCTCATGGAAAACAGAGGTACAGCATGCAGGAAGTCAAAACATACTGTCAGCAGGTATAAGTGAGGCAATTTCTGCTGCCAGTCTTATGTTCTTCTTCACAAATCAGTTTTGAAGGTGAAAAAGAAAAACAAAAATATAATGGAATGCAATATAATACTAGTATTTTATCAGTGCCATGCTTTTTAACATCTAGGGAATACGAACATCACATGAAAAGGGAGAATGATAATGCATTTCTGTGTCAGGTTAGGTACTGACATAAAACCGTGTGGTTCTACTGCCAGATGGTTGGTTAGTCAGGTCATTGGTTAGTCAGTCGGTATGTGGATGGGTAGGTGGGTATGTAGGTCAGTCAATTGGCCAGTTGGGTTGATTACTTACATTATGTTTTAAAGAAGAAGAAAAGCAAGAAAGACCTGTTCGAAAGTGGTACAGGTCACATTTTTTAAAGGCTTGTATGTGTACTTTTGCATTTCATTATATTCATAAGTGTTGGTAAATTCTGTAACTGGTTTTTAAACTTTGTTGTCTTAAGTAGATACACTTTTTCAGTGACTTAAATCTGTGGAAGACTAGTAAGATTTTTTTCCATATGTGAAGTGACTTATACCACTTTCCGATGAACGAAGTGTACAAAACATGACTTTTATTGTATTTTTGTTATGGTTTTAATTAAGACACACTATTAATTTTGTGCTGTATGGAGATTTTATGATGGTGGTTAGCACTGTATTGTATATCAGTTTTAAAAATCAGAGATGTATTTGCATCATGACTGATATTGGGATAAATTTTTTGACCTATATTATTCTGGTGAGGGTTCTGAAATAATCATGATGAATTGGTGGTGTATGTTACAGCAGATCCATCATATCTTTATATTCTGTGGCAGTGGCTTGAATATTTTTGCATAAAGGAAGTAACTGTATTTTATCTAATATTTTTGGTCTGCCTCATTTTGGTGATAAATCTAAAGTGGAGAATTTCACACTGGGCTCCATAGATGACTGAATAAAACATTTTGTAATAAGAGTTCCTCAGATACGTCATCCACTATGTATTTAGCCAATTAACATTTTCTCCCTAAAATTTATTCAGTCTTTTCAAAATGACATCCTCCAGGGGCGTCTGATATGCTGAAATTTCATCTCTGCATCACTGTGCTGTTAAATTCTACTGATCTTGAGGGGCATATAAAAATTTTTTGTTTCCATTTATATGGTATGAAAATCGCAATTACTGATAGCAAATTTTTTGGATTTGTAATCGGTGGTTCTTATATTAGTATTGGGGATTAAACAGTTCTCATCCATGTCTGAGCCAGCCTTTATATGATAACAAACTAGACCCCTTATGAGAGCATCAGAAATAATTATTAGAACACTTTAGAAAATGTACCACATATTGTAATTGAATACACTTCTATTGTGTTCTCGAATATGTAATTTATTACCATTCGCTATTTCATATCCATTTAATATACACATTTCAATTTGTAGTCATTTTTTTTGGTTATATGAATGTTGCTTTTTATAAAAAGATTTGTAAGTGGCTGACTTGCAAAATAATACTCTGTTACATAAGGATTACACTGATCGTGGCTTATAAGAGGAATAAAGCAAAATATGGTGAATCTTTGTCAATGATAATACATTGTAAAGATCTTAAATTTATTTATGATCTGCCACGTACCTCAGTGACGTTTAAATAAAGGTCATGCAGGCACACACATACTATTGTTAATAGAACACCCTTTTATTGCCATTCTGACGTGATTTGGTCCATTTGGACTATCATCAGTTGTCACGCTTACACAAGTTTTAGTGGAATTATTAAAGTTTTCAGTAATTATTAAACACTGGTTTATGTTTTGTTAAACATATCTTGTGTTAGAAGGTTTAGGAGGTTAAAAAGTGGTGCTATTAACACATGTACATGTGTGCTTTGATGATCTGTATTTACAACTCTGGAGCTGTAGTTAGATGTGAATGGTTAGCCATATTTTCTTCAAGAAGGTAATGCCCAGAAATATAGATACAGTATTCAGATGATGTGTCTTAACTAGGCGGAAGCTTCTCAAAGCACACAGTTCCTTTATTTCGTAGAAATTAATTCCATGATGGTGTGTGTGTCTTATTTTTGGAAAATCTGACATTGTGTTCAAGGATGAGCTGTCCATACTGCAGTAATGTCTTGCATCTGTTAGTCTTTCCATGTAAAATGGGGAGGAAGCTTACCCATAATGTAACAGTTCCATTATGTTCACTATGTTAGTGTCTCTAGATTGTCAGTTTTTTAAATGATAACTTCTGATGCTGTGTTATGAATGTCATAAAAGTGATTGTTTCAAACAAAATGCCTATCAGTGCAAGCACTATAAATTTACTGTTCAGAGATTAAATCATACAGAATGTCATTGTGTGTGCTCAAGACAGGTTTTAAGATTTGCTTTTATAAATTCTTCAGTTTCAGAAGGAAGACACTTGAACATGTAGCTAGCTAGTTCTGAACAGTACCTTGTAACTCAGGGGTATCTTGCTGACTTGATATAAATATGTTCCCTTGCATGGTGTGTGATTTGTGTCTTTTCATAGCTGTCTGGTGAACTGTGGTCAGTATTGTAGCAACACAGGCGTAAGTAGCGGAATCTGAAGGAAAGTTGGGAGGCTCTTGGGCCCCCAGAATTTTAGACGCGTATCAAGAGAAACTCAGTAAAGTATGCATAAGAAATTAATTGCCCATAACACATGACATGCAAGTGACATGGACTTCGAAATTATTTGTGGAGGCATCAGAATTGCCATGCCAGCTGGGGCTTCTGTCATTCATTAGGAGTGACAAACAGTAAAATGTAAGAAAAATGTGTACAGGGCAAGTGAGCATGATGGTTGTGACTTCAAGTGATGGTGTGGAGCAAGGTTTATATTTTGAATCATTTTACTATAAGAAGGATGGGGTTTTCGTTCTCCCCACTCCCCCTTCTTTCTTTGTGGAGTTATCATGTGCAGAATTTGACAGATTCATTGCCAGTGATGACAGATGATACTGCAGTTTGTGTTCAAGTGCGATGTGTTACAGATTACCGTGTAGGCCTACTATACCTGTCATGTTTTAGGGTAGACTTTCACTGGTCATCAGATGCACCAGGCTGGCTAACTAATGAACACAGCAACAAATTGCCTTGATTTTAACCTTATCTTTACTTTTATATCTTCTCTTGTTTCATAGTTATTTAAAATTTTCTGCTGAAAGGTATTTTATATTATGATGTAAAAATATGATATGATTGTGATTATGAGTCTCAACCCAGTGCAAGATCAATTTGTGCTTGTGATTTTGAGTCTCAACCCAGTATGAGATTCGTTTATAATTATGATGATGAGCCTCAACCCAGCATGAGGTCAGTTTACCATTATGGATCTCAACCCCATATGAGATCAATTAGATTATGAGTCTCAATCCGGTATGAGCTCAGTTTTTCATTTGAATACCTGGTTTGTTTCGGTGAATATTAAACACCCACCTCCCGTTTTTGCTGGGAGACTTCACTTCAGATACCTTTCAGGATCTTTGTTGAAAGAAAACAGTGAGAATGTTGCCTTCAAGCTGCTTTATTGCCTGAATTACAATACTGTTCACTTTTTTAACAGCCGCTGCTGCCGCCGCCGCCGCCGCCGCCGCCGCCGCCGCCGCCGCCACCACCACCACCACCACCACCACCACCACCACCACCACCACCACCACCACCACCACCACCACCACCACCGCCACAACCATCACCACCACCACCACCACCACCACCACCACCACCACCACCACCACCACCACCACCACCACCAACACTGCCACC
>BLKM01002754.1:1449891-1672836 GCA_013340265.1 Coptotermes formosanus | reverse complement strand
ACCACCACCACCACCACCACCACCACCACCACCACCACCACCACCACCACCTACTGCTGCTACTACTACAAATGTGAGGGTTGTTCATAAATGATTTGCAGTCATCTTGGTTACAAGCTTCCTACTGGTGACGTGATAAATCACACAGTAGCACTTTCGACATACCCCAGCACGAAGATCTGTGCACCATTGCCATCTCTGTTAACTTCTAGACAGCTGCAGAGTACCAGTCTTTGGGGATACTTCGCACAGAATCACGGACACCTCTCTCCAGGTCATTTTAACTTCTAGACAGCTGCAGGGTACCAGTCTTTGGGGATACTTCGCACAGAGTCGCGGACACCTCTCTCCAGGTCATTGGTAGGGAATTTTCTCCCATGGATTGGTTCTTTCATTTTGTGTGTTATGGGGCAGGGGTAGTTCAACATTCATGCAATAAATGGCATGAGAGGATGGTGTAGGTTCCTTTTGAGCATCAGTCAGTGGTGTGCTGTTGTGGACAATGGAAGGTGACTATCATGGACAAAGATGAACCATGTGATTCTTGTGGAAGGAAGGTGTGTCAACTGCTGATATCCATCATCAGCTGGCAGCCGTGTGTGGAGACGCTGCCCCAAGTTGCAGAACAATGTTTTGATGGGCAGTGTTACAAAGGGAAATGGGCATGCCAGCTTCATTTGCTCCATGACGATGGGAGACAGCACAGTAGTAATGAACCAACACAAAAACTGGCATCTCTTGGATATACCATCGTACCAGATCCACCATATTCTCCAGATTTGGCCCCATCGGACCATGTGTTCTAAAAAATGAAAGAACCACTCTGCGGAAGAAAATTCCCTACCAGTGATGACCTGGAGAGAGGTGTCCACAAGTCTGTGTGTGGTATCCCCAAAGACTGGTGCACTGCAGCTATCCAAAAGTTACCAGAGAGATGGCAACAGTGCCCAGACCTTGGTGGCTAGTATGTCGAAAGTGCTGCAGTGTGATTTGTCACCAGTCATCAGTAGGATGCTTGTAACCCAGATGAGTGTCAATCGTTCATGAATGGCCTTCATAATAACAATAAAATAATAATAATAATAATAAATTTATTTGATATGATGAGTTACAGTTCTGAAAGGAGGAAAAATTACATAACGTGTTGAAAATATGAGAGTAAATATAGTACTTAAAGAGCAAGTAATTGATGCCTGTGTATATTATTTAATTAGTTTGAATGTGTTGATTAACAGAATATAACTGTAATTTATGCCACTCTCATGTTGTGTGCGTGTATGTGTGGTTAAACTATAAATGGCATGTATGTAAAATGATTTGCAGGTACTGGGCGTCACTGCGTAATCTGGTGATATCGTTGCTGAATTCAATGCGTTCCATCATCTCCCTCCTGTTCCTGCTCTTCCTGTTCATTCTCATCTTTGCCTTGCTCGGTATGCAGCTCTTTGGTGGTCAGTTCAATTTTGAGGAGGAAACACCACCCACGAACTTCAATACATTCCCCATCGCACTCCTCACAGTCTTCCAAGTAAGTTTTCAACATCCGGAGTTTAGCTGTTCTTACAGCTAGAGGGATGAATCAGTAATTTGGGGTTAAACTTACATTCTGTATTAATATAAGTAAATTTTTTTTCACTGCCAGCTCAGAATATTTCTGGTTGTTTCATAACCTTTCTGAACTCATTTGCTTAATGTATGAGAATATGTGACATGTGTAGAAGTTTGGTTGATAATTCTGAGCATTCATAGTGTTTGCTCAGGATTTGTGTGTCTTCTTGATTTTGAAGGATCATACGGCCTTTATATTCAGGGGTGAAGCAGACTATGAAGACAATTTTTCTTGTAGTGCTTGACCCTATAGATGAAGCCATCTTCATCCTTCAGAACATAGGAGTCACTCACAAATGATACAGTGTCACATCTCAGAAGACCTGAAAGCTGAATTGTGAACACGCTGCCTACCATCTTGAGGAAGCATGTCTCTGGAAACATCACCAACACAGCCATCCTCCACCACAACACAATCAGCATTAATAACAAATGTTTTTCTTTATTCAGATTTTGACTGGAGAGGACTGGAATGAAGTTATGTACTATGGAATCCGGTCACAAGGTGGAGGGGGCATGATTTATTCTCTCTACTTTATCATTCTGGTGCTCTTTGGTAACTACACGCTGCTCAACGTGTTCTTGGCCATTGCTGTCGATAACTTGGCCAACGCACAGGAGCTCACAGCTGCTGAAGAGGAGCAAGAGGAGGAAGATAAGGAGGTGAGTGATCAAGAGGTAGATAAATACAATGGTATAGATAAACTGAGAGGTAGATTGTATATGTTACCTGTATCGTGGAAAAATGCGCTGTACAAGCGGACAGAATAAGCAGATCCTAATAAAACAGATATAAACCCACATGATACACTTAATGTACATAAATGAGAAACTCCTTAGAAGTATGTAGTGTCCTGTAAGTCACTGTACCAAGATTATGCCCATGTTCCAGGAAACACTACTTTCTTTAGAGCCGGCCGCCAACAGAAAGTGACAGTCAGGAACTTCAAAAATTGTTCAGATTTCTGTCAGCTGTTTTCAGTGCACCTGTCACATATAAGCACTGATTTTCAAATTGCTGTACAAAGTATTTTGTCTGTATTTAAGTTGTTAAATTCCACATGGATGTGTTCCTTTATTTGCTGAGCATGAGTAGGTTTGTTGCTGAACACTTTGTCTGTGATTGTATTCCACATGGAGAAAACCACAAGGCATAAAGACAGGAGACACTGGGGGGTCACTTCACTGCTGCACAACAACCAATCTGTACCAGAAATTCCTCATGAGCAAGACACTGTCCAGAATAGGGTGGAGCTCCATCCTGGTGCCAGGATTAAACTTTCTAGGTCATTGTGCTGTTCAGTTTCGTTCATCATTGTGCTTTGCAGAAGTTCGTGGCAACTGTTTGCAGTTGTAGTGCCTTCAATGAAAAAGGCCCACTCAGACATCTTGTCTGAATGCCTGCCTGGGCTGTCACTTCTGGAGCATTAAACCCTTGTTATATTACTCAGTTTCAGTTTTTATCACTCGAGTAAACACAGTTATATTGACGTACTCTTCCATGTATTTTAAGACCCTTTGTCTTCCACCAGGTTAGCAACAAAAAACTGCTCTTTTGTTTATTTTCTATCTATATTTGAGTTACTTGGAGAAATGTGTTAGTATATGCACACATGTGATGCAGCAACTGTTTGAAACTATAGCTGATGTAACCATGATGTTGCCAGCATTTGCGGATAAAACTCAATGCAACTGAAACTGGTTACACTCAAGTATGGCACTCTCTGAGTAAAGTGACTTTTAGGACACTCACTGTTACAGTTTGGCCTGTAATTGACCAGCTGTTTTTAAATTATATAAGGTGTATAAATTGAGGAATGGAACAAAAATATGTGCCAGTTGAAATTTTCGTCTGTCAGTGGATAGGCTTTAATTCTTACTGGAAACTTTCATGTATGATAGAGCTTTCTTGAACACTGAGATTAGCAGTTGTTCTGTGGTGTTCATGTCCGTGCCTAGTGTTCCCTTTATAGGCTCTGAATTTGAGTTCATATTTTCTCGATTATCTCTGTATGTACAGACACACTTTGACTTATGTAGGGGTAAAAAAGGTATACCATGAAGGCATATAGAGGGAGTAGAAGTACAGCTCCACTCATTCTTAACCTTGGTACTGGATGGAGGCAAGCAGTTAATTTCACTCCCTGGCCACTTCATCCGTGGGAAGGGACCCCAGATACCAATTGAGTAGGAGGTTGGGTGGATATGCCTATGTAGGCACAGAGGAGAGGTGGAATTATATTTCCAGACATTTTGCAACCTGGCAGTAGAAGGAGGTGGGTGGTCAGCACCACACTCCAGCCACTTCGTCCTTGGTGTAAAGAGCTGTACCAACTGTACATGATGCTGGGTGGGCCTCAGGGCCAGTCTGGCCAGGATGGAAATTTTCTCCCCCACTGGGATTTGATCCCTGGACTGTCCAGCTTGTAAAAAGTTGCTGTACTGATTGAGCTATCCTGGCCGTTGTTGCATAATGTCCATGCCATATGTTCTACAGCTCAGTCATCTGGCTGCAAAATTTAAGTGATGCAACTCACAGACGGTATACTGCCCGCATAAGAAAAGGATTAATAAAGAGAATAACATTGGAGAGTGCTTTTATTTAACAATGCTGTCAGTTGCTAAGATTACCTAGCATCGGTGGTAGATGAATGAATGAGCATGGAGCATTGGAAGAATGATGTTGACAGGGGAAAACTGAAGAACTTAGAGAAAAAGTGATTCAAGCATCACATTGTCCACCACAGATCACATATGGCCTGGCCCAGGATTACACCCAGTCCTCCAAAGTGAGACTGGCAATTACAAGAAGGAAACTGTTGTGTAATTACTTAGATGTGGTATGGAGTTGGATGAAGTGTTTGCTTAATAAATAGATGCCTTTGATACCTGTGCCAATACTTGTGCCTGACGTTGATTTTGTCTTTCAGAAACAACAGCAAGAGTTGGTGAAGGAAATGGAAGCCTTACAGCTGATGGCAGGTGGCGACGGATTACCACCGAAAGTAGAGATTTGTCCCCCCTCTCCTACAAGCAATTTGTAAGTATTACTCTGTGTTGTTGTTCTCTAATAAAGAAACTGACTGACTGACTGACTGACTGACTGACTGACTGACTGACTAATTCCATGGAGCAGAGTCACTGTTGAGAGGCCAGTACGTTCTTAGCAACTCCAAAAATTTCCTGTATTTTATGGAGCCTGGAAGTTGATTACTGTTTTCATAAGATCGCACCACTTCTCCCTGTGCTGAGGTGCATGAACCCATTCTACACCCTCCCATTGTATTTCTTTGCAAGCCATTGTAATATTATCCTCATATCTAAGGCAAGATCTTGAAGTGGCCTTTTCCAGGCAGGTTTCCCACCAAAAACCTGTGTGAATATCTCTTCTCTTTCCTGTGTGTGTCATATGCCCCATCTATCTCAGTGTCCTGATATTGATCATCCTAATAATATTTAGTAAGGAGAGAAAATCATGGAACTCCTCCTTATGCAGTTTTATCCCATTTGCTGTTACTTCCTCCCTCCTGGGCCCAGATTTTGTTCTCAGCATCCTATTCATGCACACCATCAGCGTCTGTTCTTCCCTCAATATGAGAAACCAAGTTTGTTTGTGTAGTAAAACACCAGTTTTACTTTTTTGTGGGGAACACCTGAAAATGGTGTAAAATTTGGAAAACTAGAATTATACACCCCCAAAAAAAGTGTCGGTTGCCATATGATGAAAGACAGTGGCAAGCAACTTAAAATGTGGAACTCAGAACATTTGTATAATATAAATATAACATGGTTGCTCACCAAATATTATTTGGGTGATCAGATCAAGAAAAGTGAGATGGGTGGGGCATGGGGGCATATATGGGGGATAGGGGAGCTGCATACAGGGTTTTGATAGGGAAACCTGATGGAAAGAGACCACTTGAAAGACCTGGTGGAAGGACAATATTAAAATGGATCTTCAAGACTAGGGATGAATTGACAAGGTCTGGATTGATCTGCTTCAGGATAGGAACAGGTGGCCTGTTCTTGTGAATGTGGCAATGAATTTCCGGGTGCCATAAAATGCAGGGAATTCCTTGACTAGTTGTGGACATGTTAGCTTTGCAAGAAGTACTCTGCTTCATGGTGTTAGTTAAATACAGCATGGTAGATGCGTCTAAAGTTGAGACAACTTCTTTACGGTTTTGATGTATTGTGATCTGACAGATGACTCCATGACATCTGGGTACCTGCTTTAGGCATCCTCATACATTTTAAACCAAAAAGAGCAACAATGGTGGTGGGAGAAGCTGATAGTTACAAAGTAAACATAAAAACGTACTGATCCATTTTGATGATAATCATGTAGCAAGAGCATGATCAGATACTCCAGTGGTGAGTATCTCAGTGATTTCTGCTGAATAGAGAAAGTCCTAGATTTTTGGTAAATTCTTTCAGTTTCTTCATGGTTTTTCACAGTTGCGTTTAATGTGGACATGTGAAGTCACAACTCTGATGACAGGTCAACACATGTTCCAGTATGTGCGTCAACTTCAGCAAAAAATCTAGTTTATCACATACTGTAAATGATTTCCACTTTCTGTTATACATATTTTACCCTTTTCCATGAAATTATGCTCAGTCCAAAACATAATTTGGTCTGCAAAACTCTACAGAATTCAACATTGAAGTTGCACAGCAGTGCTTTGTTGTACAGTTGACTACAGTTGAACTGAAATTTGATATCTGTTCTCATTGATCCTACTGGCATCTCTACAGGAACTATCTTAACTACTTCATCATTTAGTTTGGAGAAATGTCACTGAGGTGTTGCTAGCTGTGTTTTACTGGATGGAAGTAAAGATTCTGTAACAATAACTATGAAATGTAAACCTTGGGAAATTCTGTAGTTGGGACTTGGAACTTGGCATGTGTATTCTGGGAAAGGTGATGTTGGGAACTTGAAATTCGGGAAAATATAACATACAGGCATATGACTGAGACTTTACAAAGTTTGCCTAAAATCCAGTAAAACATAAAATGTGGGAATGTAAAATCAGGATTTTACTGCAGTTCCATTACACTTTGCCTTTGCCTTGTTAGAGTGTTGTATGTTAGGAAAAATATGCTACTATTTAGTTTATCAACATTATATAGGATCAGAATTAAGGACTTACATCTTTTGGGATGTGACACTGTGTCCTTGGGTGAGTAGTTCCGAGCTTTTCAAAGGATCATTATACCTTCTTCTTCAAAAGTCAAGCAGTCCAATAAGAATCTTACAGTCTTTTGAAACAAAGGGAATTATGCAGCTAGTGACATAATATCACTTCCCAGAAGACCTCAATCCTCAGTAGTGCAACTGTGAGTACCGCAAATCTGGGACAGAATTGTTTCGTGAACTTCAAGGTGAAATTTGAGGTTCTCACAGCAGTGATTATATGGTCTTTTGGGATGTGATGCTGTGCAGTTGGGAATTGGTGCAGACTTTGTGTCCACCTTATGATAGAAGACTTCTACTATAAAGATGGTGGTTGCAGTGCCCCTGTGTGCAAGGTACTTGACATTGCATCCCATTTGACTACAATCCTAAAAGTAAGCTGAATAACATATTTGTGTGTCTGTAGTGGATAAGTATGTTATGTTGTGGTAAAGACAATAAAATGCAAGGGAGCACAGCTTTCTTGCAGTGAAAGCTAAATATCATTTCCCACAGTTGGACCCAGCCCTGACTCCTTCCGATCCATGTGTGATCTTCTTAAAGTCCAACTTAACATTATTCTCCCATCCCCTTCTTGGTCCCATAAGTGAATGTTTTCCAAGAGGTTTCCCAGTGAAAACTGTACATACATTTCAAAGTTCGTTTATTTCTGTTGTGCTGTTTGTCACAGAATTATTTTGAAGAACATCCAATTGATCTGTACTCATAATATTATTTTACATACATTGTTACACAGTTAGTGTAGTAAGTTAACACTTTTTTGTCTTTATGCTGAGCAGCAAGGGGAAGAGCAATAGAAAAGAGGAAGAGAAGAAAACAGACGATGATGATGACATGACTGGACCCAAGCCCATGCTGCCATATTCATCCATGTTCATTTTTTCACCCACAAACCCGTAAGTATTTCTCCCGTTCTTATTACTTTTCTCGATTGCGGCACCAATGCATAAATATTTTGTACTTGTTTTGGTATTGTAATATTGCATGTGTAAATTTTTGATGACCATCCTGAGCTTCAGTGTGCCATTATTATGGGACATCCCCTCATGATGTAGACACAAGATAAGGAGGTTAAAAGACCAACAGTCACAACTGTGTTATGCTATTTATCTCACAATAATTAGTGTGTTTTGGCTTCTATGAAGTCATCATCAGGCAGTACAAAATACTCAGACTCAATCCTTATGACATACGTCACATCATAATATGCAGGTGTGATTGTAACTTTACAGGGGATTCCTTAATAATACAGGAGGATGGTGGCCTGTACCAGTAGTGAGGGTCGTAGCTGACTCATCTGTCTTTAGACATTAAGTTTCATCATCCAGAAGAGATTAGATTTTCCAGAGTCACTATCTGCAAACTTGTATCAACATCCACATAAGTCACAATTCTATGCATATCTGAAGAACTGATATCCTCAGAATTCACCTAAATAAGTGTTGTTCTCTGCCATTTATTTTGAAAGTACACTGCTTTTTATAACTTACTTGTATCATCTGTGAAGTATATGACATGTTTTTATAATTTACTTATATGACTATATCTATTTTGGCTTCCATTTTATCCATTTCCCTGTAAATTTGAGATCTCAAGTGTGTATTGTGATATAACTTATGTATCATAGGAAGAACCCTATTTTAGTGTCTCTACTGCCTGAGGATGGCTTTGTAGAAGAAGCTGAAACTTGTAGCATTAAATATTGTGAGATAAACAGCATAACACAGTTGTGATTGACAGTCTTTTAACCTCCTTATCTTGAGCTTTAGTGTGCTATGCTGAGAATGATCAGCATATTCGTTTCAGTTAAGAGTTGTAGTATGCAGGTATGTTGGTTAGTATGTGCTCTGGACAGTTCTGCCATGTGCAAGTGACAGATGGAATAGCAGGTTCATTGTTTGAATCTGTGTGTGGAGTTTATTTCATTTCTTTGGAGCATTGCATATGAAGGAGGCGGTGCTAGAAGGCTGCTAGAAGGAGTGTGATTTTGCATAACAAATAACAAGTCGCAAGTTATGAGGTTTTCACAGCGGTGTGCTTGAAGATTCTGTTTGTCTAGGGTAGGATGCTGTGTGATTTTCAAACGGTTTATGTCTTGGAGGTCCCAGACCCATGGACCCTTGACGATGATGGCAGTATGTTCTTTAAAAATATCAGGATCTGATTACTCATTGACACAGTGTCGTATTCCAGAAAAACAAAGTGAATAAGTGACAGACTGAATTTTTGAAAGTAAATATATTTTTGTTATTGTATCATTAATTGTATGTTGTGTTTGAGATTTGGAATCAGTAAATCAAACTTGCTTTTAGGAGGGTTTTTAATGTATTAATGTACCATATGAATTTCAGCCAACTTAGACTCATCCAGTACTCTGCATATATTATGTCTCTTTTATTGTTTATGGAGTTGTATTTTTTAATTAAATTCAGAGATGCATTGTAAGGATGGACATGAAAATGTATGCGATTGTGTATGTGTACTATTTTAACCATTTTGGTGCAATAAGCAAATGTAGCTCCATGCATTGTGTTATGGTTAAGTGTGAGAAGCAGATTTCCATTGCAGCTTCAGAAAAGAAATTGTTCCTTTTATTGTGATAGTCAGAAACTTCCCCATGATGTGTTGCCATCTGTATTCAGCAGCGTGGACTTCTGACTTGAGAGAGAGAGAGAGGGGGGGGACTGACTGGAGTAACTTATACTATATTTTATAATACCATCATCAGTTTTTGCTATGAGTAACTAATGCTGCTCTTTTGAGACTTATCTGCAACATACTGTTACAAGTTAAAATACTTTTTTATGTTTTCTGCATTTTTAATACCTTCAGTGGTTTTGTTTTCTACACAACAAATGCCTGGTAATATTTATATCATATGTAGAAAATGTAGTAACTGAAGGTACTGGAAAAGCAGTCAAAAAAGCAAAAAATTAATTTTGTTTCTTGTTGGAGAATGGACAGTGGTTTGGTAATTGGTCTGAAATAATTAAGCAGTGAAAGGGTTAAGCATGTGTCATAGTTGACCAGTATGATATGACAAAATACAGAAACAAGGATGCAAGAATTGTGCAATATTTAATGACATGCTAAGCACCCTGTGAGGGGTACTTAGCTTCAGTAATGCGTGTTGTGCAATTCAGATACCGTATCTTCATCGAAATGCCTATTAAGGTGTTAAAAGCATTATGCCAAGTTACCTGTATCATTTTTGTCACTGTAATTCCTTAACCATTAACCGTTCTGAATGAAGAATTCAAGGGGAAGCAAGTATGTGTTTTCAGCTCTTCAGCATCACCTTAATTTCAGGCTTCTGCCATGAAGTTTATGAGATCTGCACACTTCAGGGATATTACGTGGCATTGTGTGGTAATTGTAATTGTAAACAATTATGACCTGATGCCACGTAATATCCCAGAAGAGCACAGATCTGTTCAGCATCAGTTCAGTTCTGTAGTGACATGGCAATCTTTGATAATTTTTCACTTAGTCCGTCATTTGTATCAGTTTCTTCATGATTAAGAGATTGTGAGCAAAATAGAAGAATGTCGGGCTTATGGTTTTGGTGATCACAGCAGAAGCGCCAAAAATATTTTTGGGTGAACTACTGACTTGTCGATCACAAACGAAAGAAACTCAGTTAATTTCTTTATGTTCACCTTAGAAAGAGGGAGTTTCATAATCAACATTATCTTGCAGGATACGTCGTGGTGCTCATTATGTTGTTAACATGAAGTACTTTGACTTCTTCATCATGATTGTGATCAGTCTAAGTAGTATCGCATTAGCTGCTGAAGATCCCGTTGATGAAGAGTCAACCCGTAATACCATTCTAGAGTACTTCGATTATGCCTTCACCTGTGTCTTCACTATTGAGATGATCCTCAAGGTGAGTTATGAACCATTTTTAGGTACAATCACAAAAGAAATGGGAAAGACAACTATTAGCTTCCTCAAGTCTGCCCATCCATTTGACTGAATGGAACAATTTGTCTCTTGCTGCATGGATTTTTGTGAGATATTATGCTGGGGTAAAAGTAAAATTCACCCTGTAACCTGTCCTGAAGACACAGAGGAGGAGTAAAGACACTGTTTTTGAGGACAGCTGTGCATTTATGTATGTGGTCCTTATGATTGAGACAGACTTTGTTGTTGATTTTATATAAACAAAATTTAAAGTAATTCAATGTCTTCAAACTTTTGTATAACCTTTACGCGACAGCATTTAAATCAAACTTTTTGTGCCTGGGGTACGACATTCTTCCAAGTCGGCCCTTTAAATTGTTGCGCATGGGTTAGAAAAAACATTTATATCACGTGAACTAAAAGAGATGGAATAATGAAATAAGCGGCACTTTGTGGGAAATAAAACAGAGATATTTCAGCGCATCTCAAAAAGTACATTAAAAATTTTTAGCACCTGCATACACCACATAAATTTCCAAAAGTTTGAAAATATACCATTTCTTTTACTTACATTTCAGTTTGAGGCCCCAGTTTTGCGAAGGGAGGTCTATCTTGAACAGCCTGAAGAGTTTCAGAGCTGTGCTGAAGTGTGGTAGTCCTCAAATCAGCTTCTGGCTACACAGAATCCCCTATCACACTTCCGGCATTTCACTAAAACTCTTCTGCATTCACCCCTGGCCAAGCACACGTGACATCTTGCTTATTTGCTTGGCATACGAATAGGCCACTCTTTGCTACTGCTAGCCTCCAACCTACTCATTTGTGTGGCAGTGCTGGGCCGTCTCCCTAAGGGCCTCAGTACAGTCCGTTCATATAACAGGAAAACGCTAAGTGGACTGGAACCGTCATTTATGTGTGGCCCTCCGTTGTGCTTTTTCCCCCTGTTGCCCCCTGTGTACGTGTGTACTACACTTGTTCGAGGGCTAGAGAGGCGTGTCCATGAGGTACACGGTATTTGTACCTGTCGACCTGGCCCAGTCTGAACAGCTTCCTCTTCCTCAGAGGCACTTCCAGAACTTGAGCTGCTGGATATTTGTCCAATGGATGTTGGGCGGTCCGGTTGCAGGTGTGACACCCCTGGCTCGTCTTCAAAACCTCCCTTATCTTCCGAGCTGCTGTAACTTGAAGCACCAGCTTCATCACTCTCGTTGTCCCAAATCAGTTCAGATATCTGAGTTTGGGACAACACCTTCCGACGCTTTGTGGGCGCACTCATTTTTACAAAACTTGCAGTTATCACAAAACTCTTAGAAGGAAAAATTCTGGTGCCTTACTTCTCAATAAACACAACACACCGAGCGATGACGTCGTAAATTGAGTTGTGTTCATTGCTTTGTACCTGACAAGCCAGATGCTGTCAGTTCGTCTGCAAGGGGATGTGTTACTAAAAACGTGAATATTAGTCCAATGGAAACAGGTAAATTTATGGAATTACTTCCATTTCATAGGAAATGAGACAGGCTTCTGCAGCGCCTCGTGTGAAGGTCTGTAAAGTTGCTTCGTGTCGAAAATATATGATAGAATTTTAGGACATTCAGTATTGCCACATTACTTTATTTGAAACTTGGCAACCCCATCGTCTGTCCTGTTCTTTCTCTAAGGCATGCACAATCATAACTGAAATGAAACATGAGCCTTTGCTCAGTCAAAACACTGCTAAACCCAATTGGACCCCATGTACTTCGGCAGCTCTACACATCGCTTGTAGGAAAACTGCACTAAAGCCCGAAACACGGACTTCAACCTGACAGAACTAGCAAACATGTTTTTGAACATAAAATGAAATTTCAGAAGACAAAAAGAAATCTCTCAATTCAGAAACAATTGAAAAACATTATAAATATAATACAAATAAAATTAAAAACCATATAAAAGGGTTTCTTGAGGTTTTATTAGAATAAAGACAGTAGAGTTTTAGTACATTTTTGCACACGAAAGTTTTGTGCCCAGACATAGGGCGTGACTATATGATGTCATTTTTTCTATGAAGGAAAATGTACCAAGCCTGCATGCGATAAGAAACAGACCACTCATTATAAGCCCTGGTTTATTCTTTCAGTTGAGCATGGTACACAACACAAAGTATTTGTTACTCACAAGCCCAATCTTTAGCTGTACCATTTGGAATATACGTGTCCCATATTGAACCGCGCTTCAGCCTCTATCTGCCGTGGTGTGTCACCACTACACACTCAATGAAACATGAGATCAACACAGCCAGCCAAACGTGGGCGTAAGAAAAGTGCTGATGCTTTCAGACCACACGCAAACAGGCTCACAGTCAAAGAGTACGGGAGTTCTTTCCTTGGATAAAGTGGTCGGAGCCTGAAGCAGACCACTAAATGTCATCTAATGCAAAGTTAAGGATGACTGGAGCTATACTTTTTCTCCTAAATGATTTCATAGTGTGCACAGCGAAAAACCTTACTGCGTTTAAATACCGCTGGCATATATGTACGCCGCTCGTACCGCAGGGTTATTTAAATGCCGGCATACGTATATTCCGCACGTACCGTAAGGGATAAAGGACTTCTATGAAGTGCAGTCAAACAAATTTGATCAAATTAAATCTATAACATTTTACCACATGGTTTTAAGGTATGTAGGCATGGTGTTGATTCAATAGTGTGAGTTTAGTAGGTCCTACTTGTATCCTTGTAATGTGTTATATATCTTACACTCTAAAGCATGTTGTGTGTGTGTGTGTGTGTGTGTGTGTGTGTGTGAGAGAGAGAGAGAGAGAGAGAGAGAGAGAGAAGGGGGAGAGAGTGGAGGAGAGAGGGGGTTGGGAGTGCAATAAGTGTGCTCTTAGGGCTTGGTTCAATAACTATGTGCTCCTGTCCTTACTGTTTTCAGATTCTTGACTTGGGTATCATTTTGCACCCAGGCTCATATTTGCGTGAGTTTTGGAACATCATGGATGCTGTAGTTGTGATATGTGCAGCTGTCTCGTTTGGCTTCAATTTAAGGTCAGTGCATTGTAACTGTATTATAGACAGTGAGTATTGATTGAAGGTTGTGTGTTTGCTTATGCAGTTGCCACATTTACCACTGTAATAGCTGACAGCCTTTATACCATTTATAATGTTAGGAGTGCACCTTGACTCACTGATAAATAACACCATTCAGTAGTGACTTCCACACTTTGTTGTGCAGAATGCTGTAATTCGAGGAGTTCAGTGGATGAATTTCATTAATCACATATGCCATTACAAATGCAAACTGTGATGTAAAGTAATCAGTTTGTGTCTCCTTCAAAGTCAAATGACTAATACACATGTAGATTGTGTACTTTATAGTTCTTACATGATGGTTTTATATGAGACTTGCACATGCACAGTAGCTGGTCTGTTACGAGAATATTCACAACTAATAACATTTGTATCCAGTTTGGTTTACAAGTTCTGCCATATACATTATGATTTTGATGGTGGAAACATGTATTTTAATATCTTACCTCTTTGGGATGTTACACAGTTTAGATTGGTAGGTAGTTACGTGTGTTTTGGGACAACTTGTTGGTCCCATCTTCAAGGAGACAATCAGTTTGGACTGCTTGACTCCTTGAAGATGGGATTGGGAAGTTGTCCTGAAACACTGGTAACTAACTACCAATCTATGCTGCATAACATCCCAGAAGAGGGAAGATAATATTTACACTGCAGAAGAAGCCTGAAGTCACGCACGTATTTTTAACATTTTAATGTTTTAGATTACAACTTTAAATATGCACTGCTTCAATGTATATTGTGTTTGTACTTCAATACACATGTGAATCTGGATATTTCGCATTAGTATGTGAAGTGATCTCCCTGAAGATGGTCATGGATGTCATGATGGTTGAAGGATAATAACGTTTGGTTGTTTCTTAAAACTTGCATGTTTTCTTTTGGTTGTCATTCATAAAGTAATTTTTGGATTGCCCATTCCATTGTGCGTGTATATATCACTATTTCTAAATTACACAGACAAACATAACAACACTTCTGCTTCTTTATTTTATTGTTGTCTTATGACATGTTTTGATTGTACAAGGTGACCATCATCAGATAAGAAGAATACCTCAACTATAGAGGGAAACGAGTTAAGCTGGAGGCCTCCCATTTTACATCAAAATGGAAAATACTTCCATAAACTATAAGGCTACAAAAATGTATACATGTTGTAACACTGTAAAATCACTAAATATACAATGGTGTATTATTTCCTGTATGGAAGCAGTATGCATTATGTGCATTCTGTAGTTCCTATGGATGTTCTAAAACCCAAGATTGGATGTGTACGTGGATGAGAAGAGATCATTGGGTTTCATTAAAGAGTTGAGTAGTGGGCTTAAAATATTTCCCAGTCTCGTGGTGTGCATATGGCAGCTTCCATTTCTACTAAAGGGTTATTCATAGCTTTTCCTTCTGGAGTACCCTCTACGGGGTGAATAGTTTCCATACTTTTTTCATGCGGTTTATTCTTATCTTGTTATTGTCCCCTAGTGGTAAGGTGCTTGTAAGGAATGTGATCTTAAGCAGTAGACTGTGTAAAGTGGTGCTGATCACACAACTCCATTATTCAGTTTGTACCTGTTTTTCCCAATTATTTTCCCAACTACTTCGTTTCCTAGCAGTGACATGAACTTCCAAAGTTACTAGCATTATATTGTAAGTAAAAGTATACTCACATTAATGTATGTGTGTACTGCATGCAGCTGCGTACACCTAAGTTGATGTTTCTTGTTATGAGTTTAGTCCACTACTAATGTAACAAGTCGAATCCAGTTACTTGGGAAAATCTAACACTATCTAGAGCGGTTCCATTGAACTGTCATTTCAAAAAGTCTGTTATGTCCCACTGTAGATTGTTCATTTAATGATTATTCATAGAAGTTTCTTTGTAGACATAGAATTTTTCTAATGCATTAATGAGATGACCTTTCTTGACAACTTGCACTACTTCCATGACGTCGTCTATAGGTGCCATGGAATAATGACTTTCCAGAAGGTGTTGTGCAAATTTTGAATTATAATTTTGTTGTTTGTAAGATGAAAAATGCACTTTAAATCTAATACGGAAGCATCTGCCCATCTGTCCAAGGTACCTTTTCCCACAGTCCATGCACTTTCAGGCACTTTAAGAAGTATTTTCCATTTTGATGTAAAAGGGGAGGCCTCCTCCTTAACGCTTGTTTTTTTTTATGGTTGAAGTATTCTTTCCTGATCATGGGCGCTGTGTATGACTGAAACATGTTGTAAGACAACAACAAAGTCAAGAAGCAGAAGTGTTGTTGTGTTTGTGTAGTTTAGGAATGGTGATTCGTAAAGTAACTTCTAGTTAAGTTGCAGACATAAAAGTCAGTTCTGTTTCCAAATAATCTTCAAGTTGATTATCTGTGGATGTTAATAGAACAGGCTCTGAGCTTGAAAGTATTTTAATAAAATGATATGAATAAATACCAGCAGTGTACACAACAAGATTTTGATGTATGTTTATTTTAAAGTCAATCATCCTACATGTTTCAGCTAGCCACTATTCTCAGGGGATCTTACATCCTTTTTATAAAAATTATTGAAGACCATAAAAAATGAATAGTGTTAAAAGTCATAACAGGATATGAGCTTTTAAGTTGTCAGTTACATGTAAAGTGTATATATGCATATTTAGTATTGAAACATACTTGTAATTTTTAATATGACAGGGCTATTTTACATAAATCATACTTTCATATACATTAATGCAGTGGCATTCATAGTCTCTTCCACAGTGACTTTTAGGTGTCGACAAGTATCTTCTCTTTGTAATGAAACTGGTGTGTGTTATGTTGATAATTTTTAATTGTATTATTTATTTTCCTCCCTATCTTTGTGCATAAGTGGCACAGGGTTAATTGTCATTGTAGATCACCAATAATAAGATTCTTTTTAAGTGGGCGTAAGTATTTTATTTTTTAAAGTAAAGTGCTATGTTTTAGAGTTTTGTTTCACATTTGCATTCCTGAAGTACAGATTTACTCAACAGGAGTTACACAGAGATTTAGCTTCAGTCACAAGTGTTGCATGGATGAAGGGTTAGAAGACTGCTGTATTAAGTGATACACTTTTAAATTTTTGGATTACGGTGGAATCATTATTTAATGTTCTGGTTTTAAAATTCCCCCTTATTTATTATTGTGGTTTATATGTTTATAATGTCTGATTATGTTCACAGTGGAAGCAAAGCAGGACAGAACCTGTCGACTATTAAATCCCTCCGAGTTTTGAGAGTGCTGCGTCCACTCAAAACTATCAAACGTGTGCCCAAGCTGAAGGCAGTGTTTGATTGTGTGGTTAACTCATTGAAGAATGTCATCAATATTCTCATTGTGTACATCCTGTTCCAATTCATCTTCGCCGTCATTGCTGTTCAGTTGTTTAATGGGAAGTTTTTCTACTGTTCTGATGAAAGCAAGTTTACAGAACAAGAATGTCAGTAAGTATCTCATATAAATCTAAGTCCTGTTGAACATCTCATATAAACCTAAGTCCTGTTAAAAATTACAGTGTCATTTAACCTCTTAAAGCCCAGTGGTTACTATGTGTACCATTTGCCGTAACATTAAGAAATTCTGCATTTCATCTTTATGTGGATCTCAGCGCCAACAGCGATTATTTTTCGAAACAGCATAACTGTTTGGCCCTTATAATGGGCATGGACTGTGTTCTCTATGATGTGGGAACTGAAGTTTTATGTGTAATTTAGAAGAATGTCACACATCAAAGTGTAAATGATAGGCCAAAGAGCTATCCCTTGAAGTTTGCTGTCACTTTCCAGTTATTTATACCCTTCTTTAGAGAGTTGTGGTAGGGTTTGAAGTCCATGCAGTATGCCTCTGGTCTGGGAGCATTAAGGAGTATTCATCAATAAATTATTGCTTGAATTTTAAGTAATGTGCTTATGCACGTACAAAGCAGGGCTGTGGAGTTGGTACACAAAATTTCTGACTCCGACTCCTCAATTTTTAAAACTCCGACTCCATCAAAAAAGCTCAGTATGTATTAATAATGGTAAACCTATAAGACCTTTATCACCACCACATAAATCATCAGGCTACTTTTTAGAGTTATAACCTACATTTCAGTATAAGTCTAATGGTTAATTGTAGCTGCCAGGGCTCTGGAGTTGGAGTATCTAGTTAAGATTTTAGATTGATGTCAGAGTAGGAGTCGGTACATTTTTACAGACTCCAACTCTGACTTCACCTAAAATTCCTTCCAACTCCGACTCTGACTCCACAGTCCTGATATAAAGTGACCCAGTTTGTAAGATCATGCCCCTTCACATTTACCACTTTTCAGGAACTTGTCTTTATCAGTCAGGTTCTTATGTCATTTTATGTTTAGATGTTGGATGAAATAATTGTCAGAGTTAAAATAACTGACCACCTGATGGACTGACTGACTGATTGACTGACTGAGAAGTTAACAGGTTTTCAGCTAGTCAGGAAATTCCCTGCATTTTATGGACTCTGAAGGTTCAGTACTGCATTCACAAGTGACCACCACCTGCCCCTTTCCTGGGCCAGATCCATCCAGGCCATGTGTCCCTATCCCATGTTTTGAAGGTACAGTTTAATATTATCCTCCCAGCTACACCTGCGTCTTCCAAGTAGTCTCTTTCCCTCAGGTCTTGCCACCTAAACCTTGTACGCACCTATCCTGTCTTCCATAGGTGCTCCATGTCATTCCCATCTCATTCTTCTTGATTTGGTCACCTGAATAATATTTGGTGAGGAGTACTGATCATAAAGCTCCTTGTTATGTAGTGTTTTCAATTTCCCTGTTACCTCATCCATCTTGGGTCCAAATATCTTCCTCAGTGCCATGCCCTTGAACAACTTTGTGCCATAGTTCATGTGCCTGGCCATAGTTTTCTGTCTTTTAGTGCTATCAGATGGAACATCAAAAGTAGCTGTCATGTTGTTACTTTACATCCCATACAAACATGAAATTTTGTTAATTTATGATAGTGTCCTCCTCCTCCCACTCCTCTCTGACCTTACAGACATGTACAGCCATCATATTTGTATTGGTGAATGCACTGGTTGAAGATAAAATAGCCTGTCTGTCGCTTCTGAAGGTTAAAGGAGGGCAGGAGAGCTCAAACAAAGACATGCACTCAGCCTTATAATACCACAAGTCAGTTATTGTTCATTTGTTACAAAATCAAGAAGACTTGCTAAGTACATATTTACTTCTGTTTCAAGACATATGATATGCAGTTCAAATTATGATCATCTTACAGGTTTCTGCACCATGCATTAATTAAACTTTCTAATGGTTTGGAAGAATATACTGCCTCCATCCTCATAGTGACTGTAAGTGGATGCTGAAGTGATGTGATGAAGAAACTGTGTGTTATGTAGGATGGTTTGAGAGAATTTGGCCAATCACAGATATAGAGGGTGGGAAGAGGAGCTAGGACTGTCTTGAGCCAATGGGAGTTGAAGAGTTCTGGTGTGACTGACACAATTTCTCCTACAGCATCACTTAAGCATTCACTTGATCCATGTCACACACCCTGAAGATGGTGGCAGTATGTTCCTTTGAAATGTCTGTACATACGACACAGTGCCAAACCCAAAAGATGACCATCATTTGAGTAACAAGTGCCACAAAACCCTGAAAACTTATATCGTAGATAATGTTAGTTTCGTTCGGCTGCACAAGGGTGAAATTGAGAACTACGGTTAAAAGTTGATGACACTGAGCAGCATTAGTCACATCCTCCTGAAAATGTCATTGCTGTGTGTTACAACTGTGGTGTGGTAAATAATTTTTCAGGCATGTTGATACTGAATCAAAACACTTCATTTATAATGTTCTAAATTGTAAAAATATGTTCCAGGAGCTTGCAGTTTCAGCTTGCCTTTCTTCGTAAAAAGTAGGCTCATGATGTTATTATGCTCTGTGTGTGTGTGTGTGTGTGTGTGTGTGTGTGTGTGTGTGTGTCTGTGTGTGTGTGTGCCTGCGCGCGCTCCCACTTTTATGTGTTCTTATGTACCTTTCATTAAACTTCAGAACCACTTCAGCGATTTTCACGAAACCGGGTATGAACATTGTGCCATTGGATGTCACCCCACTGCCATACTTCTAATTTCCGACAATTAGTAATACCACCATAGCAAATGCACAATTTTGTGAAGCAGAGGGAAACTAGCACTTGTTTCTTCAGGGTTCAAAGTGATGTATGATAAGAAGTCTAGGATGAAGTTTGGCACTGCTGATGATATGTTTTTGTTTTATATACAGTGATAATGTGGTGAGTGTAAAGTTTTATTTGGTTTTCAGTTTGTTGGTAATAAAGAAACAACCTTCCAAACACATGAAATGTGGTATGGAGGAAGGTTGTAAACGTGCCTATGTATTATGTATGCAATATTCTTTCTAAGTCAACGTGTACGAACAAGGCAGTCATGAGAAACTTTGAAGTTACATCTGACAAATTTAATGTATACAAGAGTCTGCCCATATGACGAACTCCTTTTCCAGGGGCTGGTATTTTGTGTTTGAGGGTGATGTACCTAAGGTAGAGAAAAGAGAGTGGAAGACGCAGGATTTTCATTATGACAATGTGATCGCAGCCATGTTGACCCTGTTTGCTGTGCAGACAGGAGAAGGTTGGCCACAGTGAGTACATGATTATTTTTACATGTTGTACTTTTTTGTTGAGAATGTTTAAGTCTTTGTACCTGATTTTGTGCTAGATCTGTAAAATTTTAAGTAACAGTGAATGCCATCTGGTAACATAATAATTCACATAGATAATGCTTTTTGAAAATTTGAAATATTATAGTTTATGATAATGCTAGAGATAATAAGTTTTTTTGCACAGTATTGTATAGTGGAGAAATTTTACAGTGTAGTTACAGTTATTGTTCATTGTTTTCCTATGTAAAAAAATACCCTTATTGTGAGAGTGAGTGAGGGGGTGGGAGGGCCGGTGGGTGGGTTGTTTGGTTGGTGAGGTGGTCGGTCGGTCAGTCAGCGATACCATGGTTCCCTGTGAGGTATGCACTGAACCTGAGGAAAGAGCTGAGCATTGAGCATATAATACAACTTAAGACAACCAGATGGCAGTGGGAATATTATGATGGCCCATCGTATGTTGGGTATGTGGCTAGTGTAATATTAATGGCCAGTTACCATTGTTTCATGCAGTACAGTGACTGTCTGCTGGCTGGATTATAGGGTTTCAGTTCTTGGCAAGGGCACTCCACTACCATATACATAACAGTTGGGGGGCCCACACAGTCTCCTGTCCAAATGGTGTTGCGAGTGTTTCCCCTGGGGATAAAGTGGCCAGAGTGTCAAACTAACCATTTATCTGCATCCAGTGCCAAGTTTAAGCATGCATGGAGCTATACCTTCCCTCTGCCACACATTTTCATGATATGATTCTACCCTTACAGGATGATTGCCATCTATTTACATTTTACTACAGGTGTTGTTCACAGCCAGGTGACATACTAGTAAGATTGTAGCAGCAGCCGGTTTGGTTGAGTGCTGTTCATGTTGAAATTTGTTTATGTCTTTCTGTGTTGACTGATGTATTTGTACTCTGCTCTCTCTACATGTAAGCAGAGGGGATGTTGATTGTCTCCTGTCTCCTTCCCCTTTTCAGGGTGCTGTACAACTCGATGGCTGCCACACAAGATGACCATGGTCCCGTCCAGAACTACCGCATTGAGATGTCCATCTTTTACATCGTTTACTTTGTAGTATTTCCATTCTTCTTTGTTAACATCTTCGTTGCGTTGATTATCATTACTTTTCAAGAACAAGGCGAGGCTGAGTTACAAGATGGAGAGATTGATAAGAACCAGGTAAAAGTTGTTTGGCATAATACCGTGTTCTTTGTTTTAGTATTATGGAAGGTGAGGAAGTTACATGTGCTGAAAGATCCTAATATGGCATTAAATAATAATGCAGTTAAACACTGGCAGTCTAAAACTAATTGAAGTTGAATTCAATTTGAAAGATTGATTTCTTCGGATATGGATCTTTGAGGATTCTTGACAGGTGGAGATATTTTGGCTGATTGGTTGGATTGATTGACTGATTAGTCATTTGGTCTCTTCAGAGAGGAACATACTCGTAGTTTAAATGATTTGGCTTTTCATGTAATTAAGTGATATGAAGCAGATGACCAATCAAATAATTGTGTTGAATTTCATGTGTTGTATTTTTGCCAGTGTTGTTACTGTGTATGTGTACACACACACACACACTAAACAGGGGATTATATGACATTTTATTCAAAATAACAGTTTTTCTTTTTATGGCCTCTTTGAATATTTGACATACTGGTACATTTATAGAATTGTGATGTTGACTGTAGTGACATTTACATAATAGGCATAGCATTGACTTGTACTCACACATTAAGTACAAACTTTTGGGGAATGATAACATCGTCCTTTCAATGAATTCGTGATAAGTGAAGTATGTATGATACAGAGGGCGAAAATGAAATGAATCAACCACTTGTTCCTTTGCATATAAAGACAAAACACTGTAAGTGAAATATGTATGATATAGAAGGCCAAAATGGAATGCAGCAAACCCTTGTTCCTTCTGTATGTAAAAGACAAAACACTGTCTTTTACCTTTCTCTTGTTATTAATCAGGAGTATGTCAAAAAATTATCTTTACAATTTTGTTTTTATATTGATCTGAGAATGGACAATGAAGGCTTCTTAGACGTTACACTGTGTCAGCTGGCAAACAGGTTCAATTGACGTGGCATCACGCCTAAGAAGACCTGAATTCTCAGCAGCACTGCTGTCAAAACCTCAAGTGTCACTCATCAGAGCATGTTTAAAGCACAGCTTAAGTGTATACCAGCTAACGATTATCACTTCATAATTTTCAGTTTGGCATTCAGACCACTGGGTAGAACTACATTCAGAGCATTGTGTAGAAGGTTTTTCTTTTGTGTTGGTGTGCATGGAAGAGAATCTGTTGTGAGAGTTTGAAGTATTGGAAAAATCCACCAAGTAAACCATCAGTTCTTGATTGATTGATATTGGTACTTTGTGAGTGATAGTTTTGTTTGTAAAGGAAGAAGTACCACCATACAAAGAACATGCCTAAAACATCAAAGAGCCATTTTTGTACAGTCCGCAGAAGTTGAATGTTGTGTGCTATGAAGTAATTAAAGTGGCCAAAACTATATTATAGTAAAAGATTTTTGGTTCTTACGGCAGTGTTGTTGATGATTTAAGTCCTGTGGGATATAATGCTGTGTAATTTGATAAGTTGTTCTTGATGGTTTGAAGAATTCTATTGTGTTTGTCTTCAAGGGTTAAGCAGTCCAAGAACAATACTCTTTGACCCTTGAAAATGAACACATGTTCCTCCAAAACATCAGGAAACACTCAACAAACGCACAGCATCATAGCACAAGAAACGCAGACCCTGAATTGCTAGAATTGGTGGTTTATGTTGCGGCTGCCTCCCATACTGATGCCAAGACTGTCATTGTCCTAACACTGGAGTTTGTTTCATGTAGAGCTAACATGGAAAACACTTCCCTGGTCTAGGTGCCATTTTGCAGTAGTGATAAATGTGGCCCTATGGAGTGGGCAGTGCAGTGGTCTGCCACATGGGTGAGGATGGAAACTTCATGTGTTGATCTTTCCAAGTGATGCATATTTTAGTTTACCTTAATTGTGGGCTGACAAATACAGTGTGAAACCCATAAGACCATTTTTATATTTTGTGTAATTTTTAATAATTGCAGTTTACAAAAGGAGCATGTATGTGTAGATCAGTGTGCTGTTATAGGTACTGGGAAAAAAAGTGTCTTTCAAATAATATAAGAGTGCAACAAAAATAACTTAACCTCTTTATTTATCTGGATTTGCTTTTAGAAATCTTGTATTGACTTCACGATTGGTGCCAGGCCACTTGAACGGTACATGCCCAGCAAAAGAAACAGCTTCAAATACAAGGTTTGGCGAATTGTTGTGTCAACTCCATTCGAATATTTCATCATGATGCTCATTGTGTTTAACACTTTGCTGCTTATGATGAAGGTAAGTCAGCATTTATAATGATGTAGTCCATCAGTTGTTGTTGCTGTCCACAGTACGTAGCTGAGAATTGGTAGACACTGTGTTGTTGCGTAGGAGTCATTGAGGATGTTGCAGGCTTGGGCTGCAGAATACGTGCCCAGTTTTCAAGTTTTTTATTTAAGCACTTCCTTTATCATCTTTAATGAACTTGAGGTATAAACTTTGTACAGCAGAGTAATATTCTTTATTTTACTAATTACTAACTCACAGTAAGTTACTTTGTTGAACACTATAATCTGCAGATTTGAACTGAAAAGAAAAGTAATCTGTTTCTCCAAACATAGTTTAGAGAAAAAGAATAAGGGAAGTGGTTTTAACTCTTGGTCAAGGAAAATGTCCTCCAAGGCTCCGTAACATAACATGATATGAGAAACTGGGCTGTTGAAGTGTTACATCACACCATGAGATACTTTGAAGATGTGTGAGCATTGCGAAGTTCATAATTTTTACTTCAATGTACATACAAAAGAACAAATATGTCGAAGACATTTTCGGTATTGAGTAAAGCTTCTTGCGTATGATTGCATTTTGGGCTTATTGGTAGTTGTAGCTGTAATATCTTGGGCTTGGTGACATTTTGAATATTGGCAGGCTGTATGTACTTAGGGCTTACAAACTGCTAGAGGCTTTGTGAGGTTTTGTTAATGTTCTATCCTGGGCAAAGTTTTTGGAAGGATGCCCTGAAAATAATCAGTCTTTATCTCTTGTAAAAAAAGGTTTTAGTATTACCTCAGTGGAGATGGAATAGGTTTGTTGTTTTATGCACATGCTTTAACCACTGGTTTGAACACATTAGGCACACATGCAGTTACATGTAAAATGCTTATTGCTATTTGACTATGAAATATTTTGCAAACATGAGTTTCCACACCATTTTTGCATGTATCCTAGATTTCTGCCATCACTCGAACACTATAAAAGGAAACAGATAAACCTAGAGACCAATATAGGTGTTCAGATATATTGTATTACATCCACAATCATTAATACATAATTACAGTAGTAATCATGTTACATTTTATTTTCTTGTACATGATAATTGTTTGCAGTACAGGTGTAATGTAATTTCTCTAAGTTCAGGTAATATTTCCAACTTGTTCATGGAAGTCAGATTATTTCTGGTTACATGAACACATTGTTAAGTTCTATGCTTGTCAGTTCCTGTGTATAAAATCTACAAATTAATTTTTTTTAACAGAATACACACATTTATACATAGTTGTAAGACCTTGATACACTTTTATTCAAACAATGTGCATATAGTAATAGTATATGAAGAACTGAATAATAATGTAAACTGTGTTCTTTATGGATCAGTGTTTTAAATACATTTCTTTTCCAGGTAGTGAAAGATATGTTAGGGTGTTTTTCTATTGTAATTTGTATGATTGACAGAGCTATAAATGCTCATCTAAATGTTTGTGATCACAATGTTGAAGTGATGTTTGGTGTTATTGATGTTGGAGCATTTATTCCTGTACATCATTCTGTCATATGATTGATGATTGATTGGATGGATGGTTGATTGATTGGTTGACTGATTGATTTGTGGCTGGTTGATGGGTTCAAGCTGAGATAGATGTTCATAAAGCATGTTGTGCATCTTGTGTCAATGCATTTCCACCAAGAAGGTCGATGGTTTTGAGTGTTTTTAATTTATTTGTGTGAAAAGTCCATGTTTTTTGAATTGATGGAAATTATAACTTTTTGCAATGTCAGTTCAATCATTATTCACCTTCCGTTTAATAAACTGCAGTCGCATGGTGGGTTTTCAGTGTGTTTGTTTTCTGAAAATGTTTGATGTTCATGTTGCAGAATAATGGCATATTGGTGGAGCCAAGTACCCACTCTCACAACTCATTAATGGTAGTTCTCAGTGCATTACATTGTGCTTGCTCATAAATTCAAAGGCAGTCTTTGTCACATGACATGGAACCATAAATGTAATGATACTGGCACATCAGATCCTGCCCATTATAATTCTAGATTATCAGAGAAAAGGCACCTTTCTTGTAAGTGTCCAGGGATAGAAGCATTAGAAGTAAAAGTTATTTGAATATTTATTGATACTTAAGATTTCTGTCATGTGGGATGTGGTGCCATGAGTTCTGGTAGATGTGTAGTGACATTTAAAATGATCCTTTTGCCTCTAATCAGGATGTGCATGCAGAAAATATAGGCAGATACAGGGATAGGGCAAATGAGAGAGAGGTGTTGCTGGGTTGTTGGGAGGTGAGATAGAAATAAAGGTGCACGGGGAAAAAAGGGGACCTTCAAAAGATCAGTTTCTGCATGGAGCCAACAGAAGAGCTGTTCAGTTGGTTGAACTTACAATGCTGACCTCTGTGCACAGTACGGACCTCTTAATTCTTCAGGTGCTGCCGACCTTGGTGCACTGTGCAGTCATGAGTGTTTGTGATGGTGTACATCTCTTTTTGAATTTCAAAGTTCATTCCTACAGGAACTCTCTTTTTACTGTGGTTATTTCTGTTAACCACCATTGCCATTGTGGTTTTGATTATCGCATTTCAGTGTGCTGACAGGTGGCCCCCCCGCCCTCACAATTTCATGTGCCCTCTGTGCACTGTTATTGTGAAGTGCAACTTCTGTATGGTTTGCATTGTCTGAGGTTTATATGAAATTTGATGAAAATCTGCCCATTAGTTGTCAACTTCAAATATGTGCACAGGTACATTGATGGATAGACAGGCATGATACCCTACATCTGTGTTCTGTGCATGCACTTTGTTTAAAGCAGTTTAGAGTAAACTTTTATTGCACAAGAATCACATGGAAATCCCCAGAACCTCTGCAGGCAGAAAACAGATTTTGAACAGTGATGTCTTTGTAGTGTATTGTATTCTGTTCATTCATTCTGACATAATTTTGTAGGACATATCAATACAATCTGTGTATGTACTCATGTATGTTCATATGAGTTGTCATACTTGTCGCTAATATGCTACCTAACATTGACATAACATATTAAGTTCCATTGATTTACTGAGTTACTAATTGTCTCATAAGTGTCATATTATTTGCTTAATTTAGAATGAGTACTTGTTACTTGAAGAAAAGTTTATTTTATCTAAAGCATTAAAGGGACTAAAATTACTATTAATTAATAGTACTATTGCAATAAAAATTAAAGTAGAAATTAATTGTGATTTAATTTGTCTAACTTACATTACTTTTGAAGAATAGAAGAATGTCATATTCTCTTAGGATACTGTAAGCAATAGGAAGTATGTATAGAAGTACTGTATGCAATAGGAAGTAACACCTTTTTCCAAAATTTTTCAAAAGGTTATGTATTCAAGACTGATCAACGTATATTCAAAATAATGTATTATTAAATGAACAGTATGGCCTTAGAAGTCATTCATCGATCGAAAAGGCCTCTTTTAAATTAGTAAATGATATTTTACTAGTACTGAATAATAAATTAACAGTTGATGGACTATTTTGTGACTTGGAAACAGAATTTGATTGTGTGAATCATAGTATATTAGTATCTAAATCAAAATTTTTATGGAATTGTAGTTAAAGCCAATGCACTGATAAAATCCTATATAAACGATAGATATCAAAGAGTTCTGATAGACTTTAGTCATTTTGTTAATAGTGTCTCTTCTGTCTGGGTGAAAGTCAAAAACAGCATCCCTCAGGGTTCAATACTTGGTCCTTTGTTTTTTCTAGGTCATATAAGTTATCTACCAAAAATTATAACAGGTATATCTCAACCAGTTCTATTTGCTGGTAATACCAGTATTCTTATCTCAAAACCTGGTTCTACAGAGTTCATAAATGACATCAACAAAGTATTTGGAAATATAAGTGACTGGTTCAGAATAAATTTATTATCATTAAACTCTGACAAAGTATATTACATTCAATTTCTGACTAAAGGTAATGAGGAAATTAATATAAATGTAAGCTATGGAAATAAACTACTTACCAGTACTCACAGCACCAATTTTCTAGGATTGATAATTGACAATACTTTATCATGACAAAATCATGTTGATGAATTAATGTCTAAATTTATTTCAGCATGTTATGCAGAGCTGTCAAATCTCTCATGACACAAGAATCCTTAAGGATAATTTATTTCTCTTTATGTTCATTGTGGTATGACGTATGGTATAATTTTCTGGGGTAATTTATCCTATTGCACTAATATTTTTAAAATACAAAAAATAATAATTAGAAGTATTACAAATTCTTGAAGTAAAGATTTTTGTTGAGAATTATTTAAGAAATTGAATATTCTTCAGTTACAATCATAATGTGTGCTTTCCCTTTTATTATTTGTGATAAGAACAGGGATCTATTTAAATCAAATTATGAGATTCATAGTGTAAACACCAGACATGGTACTGATTTGCATCCTCCTATGTCAAATTTAACAGTGTTCCAAAAAGGAACCTCCTATTTGCGAATGAAGGTTTTTTGATCATTTACTGTTTAGCATTAAAAATTTATTTCACAGAGGAAAACAATTTAGACTTGCTTTAAAGAGGTTTCTTCTTAAACACTCATCCTGTACATTGGATGAATATTTTAATTGAAATTCATCTAAAGATCTTGGTCCCTAATAATTTTATTTTCATAAGTATACTTTATAACTCTATTTTATAATTTAGTGTATTAACTCCTGGGTTAGTAAGTGTTATATTGTTTGAAATATTAAATTGTTTTATTGTATTGTATTTTGACCGTCACACTTTATTGCTTATTGTAAACTTGACACGTGCTTTTCACAAGCAGACACATATATATATTATTTTGACTGATTCTAAATTCAAGAGGTTCTTTCACCTTGTTAGGATTTGCGGAATGTAAGCAAATGTGAATGAGTGAATATGAACAAGTCACCATTTAATGTCACGCGTGCAGGATGTTATTAACTGTCATAGTTTTGTTGTATATGTATATATGTCAAGTTAAATTTTAAGCTCTTTTAAAAAGTAGTAATATCATTCAAATGTGGAATATGATTTAGTCAATCTTACACAATATTTTTACACATGTAACAGACCAAGTTACATCTGTGATAGTGATGTGAACATATGTTCAAAAATTTATTTATTTGCTTGAAGGAACATAGTAACAAATTAGTTACAATTAAGTAGTATAATTTTGCAGTGAAAGGCGTGCATTTTTGTGGGGTTTTTCCTGTCACATTTAGTATTTTGTGGCTTCTGTGCCTATCACACTCTTTGGTTTGTGGGTTATTTCTGTATTAGACTTGTAATTTTATGGGTTCTTTGCCTAGGCCACTTGTCCTCTTTTGGATACCATGCGTACGGCCTTTGTCATTTTGTGCATTGTAGGTCTGTAACACTTGTCATTTTGTGAGTTCCATGCCTGTCACACTTGTTGGTTTGTGAGTTCTGTATTTCAGATCCATTGTTTTGTGGGTTCTATGTCTTTTGCACTTTGTGGGTGTTATGTCTATCAGAATTATCATTCTGTGCATTTTTTGTCATATTCGTCACTTTGTTATTTCAGACCATTCCCAATTGTCAAATTTCTTACGTGTTGGTTGTGGCCTAGCAAGTGTCTCTTTAGTTTTAGCAGGGCTATTTGCATTACCAGTGATTGATATTACTCATGCAGTATCTTGACATAACTTATGATTCTTTTTATTTACACACAATTTGAAAATAGTGTTGCTTTTACTGTAAATATTGGAATCAAACTTGATGCACAATGTAATGCTACATCCAGCTTTTGAAATATTGACATTTATGGCTCAGAACTTGTAGAATTTTGGTGTATATGAGTAATGTAAGAGATAGGAGGTGATAGATAACATGGCATAAACAATAAGGCACTGCATATGAGTTGTATTAGACGTATTTGGGAAGGAAATGGTATAAAACTGCTCATGTTATTGGAAAACAGAGAACTCTACTTCCACAAACAAGTCTGGACATTTGACACAACAAACACCAAAAATGTCTGATTGCCTTGCACTACTAGCACAATTTTATAATTTGTATGAGAGCTTGAACAAATTGAAAGTCAAAATGCTGCTCTTTTATTTTTTTATATCATAACTATGACTTTTTGAAGAAATATGGCTGTTAGTTGTTACATAAACTGAATAATTGATTGAACTGACATGATGTTGCCTTCCTGGAATAGCATGTCTTCTGTAAGTCTGGTGTTCACGGCAGCCGGTATGTTGGTGTTTTCATCTTCCTGTGTGCATGTCACTTAATTCACTCCAAGCAAACAGAAAGCTGTTCTCTGCATATATTTAAGTAGTAATGTGGTTTAACGGTGGAAATTATAATGTTTCTATGTTTTGATTTATCCCTGACTAGTAATATTTATACCATATTTGAGGTTCTGACAGCAGTACTGCTGAATGTTTAAATCTTATGGGAGTTATGTCACATCAACCAGTAAAGAGTTACCAATGTTTGGCAGCATAGTAATGCCTTCGTTGTCGTCTTGTACTACTTGACCCTGAAGATGGAGCAACCACAGTCCTTTGAAACATCAGTAACTTTTTAGTAGTTGTCATGACATAATATCCCAGAAGATGTGGATGTTTGGTAATATTCAGGTTTACGTGATTTTCAACATTGTTTGCCATTGTCATACAAATTCTCTTGTTACACATTTGATCAACTGGCAAGATATAGTCAGCATTAAAGGTGTTCAAAATTCAGCCAAATAAAATCTTATATAGAAATTTTGAATATTTTAGGATTGAAGGATAAAAAAGGAAGCTTAATAGAAGTGTTAAATAAATTTGATATTTAGAATTCATAGTGTGTGTTTCCATATGATATATAATCCTATCACTTCATTGAGAACACTGAACTTGCATCTCTCTCTGCAAGCAACTGCACATGAATTTAACCAAAAACAGGAGTAAATTTCTTGTAAGAAATACTCCTATGTTAACTGTTTGTACCTGAAGGTATCGTAATAATGCATTGTAACATTTACTGAAATATTGCTATGTTTAGGTCTATTTAGTTCAACATAGTACTACCAGATCATTGAATATCTTTCATTTGATTGGTGCCAGTATTTTATTTTGATTTGAAACTGAACTAAACACGTGTTAGTCTCTGATATGGATAATTATAATTTCATGTAGTGTGGGAAAAGAAAGACGTGACGATGTTCAGCATTTTTGTGTAGTCACTTTCAGGTACATTAAAAGTGAATGTGCACATGTGATGACTGTGTCTTTGATGATACAGTTATTAATTTCTGTGTTAGGAAAATCACCACCTCTATTTTCGTGAAAAATATAGTCCCATAAGAAGCAGGTTCACTTTATGACTGGTGCCCATTTTTCTGTACCATTTCCTTTGATACCATCCCTATATACACAGCTGTCTTATATTAGTCTGTGCAGTTTACATCTTAGCCAGAGCTATTTAACTTTTATCCTGGCGGCTGCTTTCAGCAATTTCCTTGCTACCGTTTTTCAGTTGGTTTTGATCATATGCCTTAAGCCACTCAGCATTTCCCTTTTAATATCTGCTACTGGATTATTTTGTGTTAATTACTTCACACTTGGTATGTGAATTACCAGTTTTATATTGTTAACAATGTTCCCTCTTATTGATTAGGAGCGAATTGATGGTTTTGGATTGTGATTACAATTCTGATTTGGGAAACAGCACACATAGTGAAGTGGAATTGATTATTTGAGTTGTTTCTAATAGTGCTGATGATAAGAAAACACCACTAAATTAAAAGTGGTCCACTCAGTGGCCTAAGGGTTTAATTTCATGAGACCCGAAGCTAGTTAGTGGCTGTAACAATACCATAGGCCTACCAATCCTTGTACAATAAACATAATGTGGTAAAATATTTTTATTGTGCTCAGGTTCCTCAGTTGTACTCGTTTCTTAATTAAGACGAAATATTGCGCCTCCAGTCCATAGGCTATTTAATTATAACCATTTCACAATTAAGAATTAAGTCCCCTCCCCACCTGTCTGTAGCTCCTTAAGTTGTAACCTTATATTAATCAAGAATAAGGATTGCCCCCCCCCCCCATCCATAGGTTCTTCACTTGTAATATTTCCATAATTAATGACAAATGTTGTTCCCCTCCAGCCAGTCCTATAGGTTCTTCAGTAGTTTGAGCTGTAGTTTCTCATACTGCCTTTGATTTTGTTTATTTATTTATTTCACACTCCATTAGATTCCTTTCAGGGTTACAAAAACCATTCAGATATGGATATAGTCAATATAGTAATGGATGTGTGCTTATAACAAGCAATGTCTTGCTCATATCAACACGTAAATAAAACAGAACTATAAATCTAGCATGACATATAAGATAACATAGTACAATTAATGTTTAAATAAAATATAACTTATATATGTCAAACTATTACAAAATAAATATATATATCAGTACAAGATTAAGTACAGTCAGTTTAATAATTTAACTAAATTGTTGCTCCAAGTATTCATTTGTTGAATAAAATGTATTTTTTATTAAAAAATCTGCTCTGTTGGATGTTGGAGAAACAGCTGCAAAAATGACACCAGTTCTGTTTATGTCATTTTCTGCAAAGTATAAATTAAAACATTTATTACAGAAATGAGTCATTATCTTCGTTACTCATTTCACTCAGTAGTTGCTTACCAGAAAATGAGATGTGTCATGCTTGCCATATTATAATGTTGAAATAGAATGACCTCTGATGAATATTTAGATGGTAAAACATGTCACATAGTTAACAGGCTCAGAATTAGAATGTTTTCTATGCCTACTGTTTGTAATGCACATTTGATTCCATACTAAAAGCAGGTAAATATATTTATGTTTGACTTATTAAAGGTCCAGTTGGCCCTGTGATGGCAATGAAGGCGTACAGGGAGGGTAGACATATAGTTCCACTCTGTCTTAGCCTTAGCACGGAAGTGACTGACTGGTCAGTTTCACACCTCAGCTGCTTTAATTAGGGGAAATAACCTCTAGTGCCACTGAACATGGGGGGCTGGATGGGCCTCAGAGCTAGTCAGTATGTTTCAGAGATGAGAGAAATTTTCTTTCTCTGGATTTCCCATCCCTTAACATAGTCATTATGCCATCTTCCCTAACTCAGCTCCTAAATTTTACATGATACAATTACATATGTATTATATGGTATTTATTTTTGCATTAGCAACAGTTTTCAAACCAAGTACTGAAATGGATTCCAGCCATGTATCAGATACATTCCAATTTTGATAACCTCTTAGAAACTTTTGTAACACCAAAATATGCACCATTCTATGTTTTATTTGTAATATCGTTTACATAGCTCGTACGTGTTTCAGTGTTATATTATGCCATTTTCAGGGAGCTGCCATGAAATTAATCAATCATTACAGAAACACCAAGAAGTTACTTGAAATCAATGCAGCAGTATGGTTCAATAAAAATGTGGAGACTCAACCACTTAACACATAAATATATCCATTTTAAAGTTAACAGAACTAATGCACAACCAAAATGTGTATTATTTTGTGCTGTTGGTATCACAATGTATGTACACCTATTGGGACCCATTTTATTTCTGTACGTTTTATAGAAACTTTGGTTTCAGCTCCCTGAGGATGGTATGATATAATGCCAAACATGTATGGGCTATGTAAAGGATAGTACAAGTGAAGTAAAGAATAATGCATTTGTTGGTGTTTGTTTCTTTCTTTGTCACAATGCATGGAATAAGCAATTTGAAAGTAAAATATGATGACCTGTCCATGACTTCAGGCTTCTGCCGTGATGCTGATGAGAACTGTGCTCGTCTGGGATACACCACAGCATCGAGTGGTAATCCTGGTAAAAGATTAGCACTCAGCACTTTGTTATACCCCAGAAGAGCACAGTTCCTGATGAACTGTGTTTGTGTTTTTCTGTCTGAAGATTCCATGTTCAGATGTTCATCCGTACTTACTTTTACATGTTATGGAATTCAGAACGATTATTTTTTTGCGGTGTGAGTGGATTATGATGCTTAAAATAATGTACTGAAGTAAACTTTTGTAGTTATTATAAAGTCAGCAGAGCATTTTCATTATCTTACAAGTATAGGGTCATTATTTTATCTGGCAACTATATGTTACCATTTCCCATTGGCTGTTTTATTGTATTTACATAGCCCAGTCAGCTGACTGCTCACATGCCTGGTGGGAAGTGACAAACACTAGTTATCAGATAAAATAAGTACTGCTTATGTATAGTACCATAATTTGATTCAATGGGAACAGCTCTCTGTGTGTTTCTGATGTTTGATCCACTTGACCTGGCACAGTCTAGCACAAATTTGGTTTTGGAAATGCATTACTGTCTCATGACAGACGCATGATGCTTCAGCAGAGGCATGTGTGATGGATGTCTCTGTGTACGATGTCGCTGTGTCTGTGTGTGTCTCACTGGAGCACTGCTGTCTTAAATATATTGATATGTTTCTCTCATACCTGATTGTCTCCCTTGAATAAGTGGAATATAATTTCTTACCTTGGCACTTAACATGCGAACAAGTTCAATTGCTGGTCATGCTAGGCAGTTTTTAGTGATAGGTATGTATTCATATGTGTTTAGTTTCTTCTAAGTATGCCAAACTTAAACGTCACATTCCAGGCGAGTAGCAGTGATGCTGACCAGAGCAAAATATCATATTTGTTTCTTTGAACCGTGTGTTGTAGATTTGTAGCAGCTCTGTTTGAAATTTGTAAGAGTGTTGATTTATGCCAGAAGCCTGATATTTTTTTATTGATTGTTGACATTATGTTTTAGTACAGGATAAATGTATCTTACTTTGCTGCTAAAGAGTATGTATTAGAAAATAAAATTCAACTTCTTTCTTACCCAATGTCAAAGCCAAATACCTGTAAGTAGATAGGGTAAAATACTAATTCTGAAATATGCTTCTTATTAATATAAGTCTCTCAAAGAACAAAGAATAGAAATGTGGTAATTGAGACTGATATCGATCATATACTGACATTTTTCATAAAAATTTGTTGAGCACTGTTTTTTCATGATAAACTGTGTCTTGAATTCAAAATTAATAATAATTGTCAAAGAAAATAAGAATTTTATTTGCTGGTAAATTTTCAGAATGTATAAATTTGCGTAGCATAGCCAGTGTGGATACTTATATTCTGTTTGCTAAGAAATTTGTGTTCTGCTGGAAATTTATTTCACTTATTCCACAATTTCTGCGTAGCTGTGTTTTGCTAGCTTTGTAACTAGCAGTCAAATATACCAGCTGGAAACATGGATACTAAAACAAACTCTGTATTGTTGTAACAGGTATTTACTTTACTGTCAGCATAACACAATGTCAAGATTTCCAGTGTGTTAATTTCTGCTGTACTTTGGCTGCTAGATTATTCTTAGTTGACCAGACCTTTCCTATTCAAAGGGACGTGAAAAAGGAAGATTGAATTGCATATAACTTTGCAAACTGTTAGTGCATGGTAATTCACTGCATTTTTCATCTGATTTAGTTATGTTTTGAGAGCCAAAATTTAAGCATACAGTTTATTTTTAGGTTGGTACACAACTGAATCATCTGTGAAGATTCAAGTCTTCTGGGATGTTGCACTGTGTCACTGGGTGAGTAGTGACCAGTGTTTTGAAGGATTGTAGTGCTGTCATTGTCAGGGTCAAGCAGTGTTGCATTGCTTGACCCTGAAGAAGAAGAAGGCACTGGAGACCTACCCAACATTGGTACCTACTCACTAGATGGCATGGTGTAACATACCAGAAGGCTTGAATCTTCAGCAACAGCACCCTGAGAACCTCAAATCTTGCAGTATCATCTCTTTTTAGCATTATTTTCTGGGCATTATATCTGAAAATGATTGTTACATTAGTTGTTATATTAAGTTGTTTACGCTTCTGTGTACAGTGAACCATTCATGTAAAAGTTGCGGTATTCTTCAAATTCACCACTACTTCAAGAACACTGAATTTCAATCATGTTTATTTTCTTAAGATATTTGCCATGCAGTGAAATACCCATGAATGCAATTCAGTACGTATTTTGTACTTGCATTGGGTACAGACATGGACATATGCTTGAGCTACAGTGTATACATACACTGAGCCACAGTTCACATGGACAGGAGGTAGCTACAGAGTGGGGGAAGAGAGTGTGTCAGTGGTACAGAATAAAAACCATTGTGATAAGGCTGAGAAAGAAATAAGTGGGCCTTGCAGTCTTCTGGGATGTGATGCTGTGTAGTGTTGCAGCACCCTACTGTCTCCATTTTCAGGGTAGTAGAAGCGACTGTACCCCCAGGATTGAGGCAGTGTGGTACAACAAGGTATGAATACCATCAGTCAAACTATGCAGCGTCACAGCCCACATGACTGCAGTATCATACTGTGTGCCATGAAAACCTCAGATCTCATGGTAGTGTTTTATTTGTTGTCCAAGTAGTTTCTTGCTGCAAATGAACTATGTTTGTTTAATTAAGTAGCATATAAAACCAACATAGCAGTGTGTTTAAGCTACCTTTAGTTAGCAGATTCATGGATTAACATAGGAATGAAGCAAAATGCCACAAGCGTTTAAAAATGATGCGATGATTCATATGTAGTGTGATGTGTTATAAAATCCGTAAGAAATTCAGTCTTATGCATGAAACATAAAATGTGAAACCATTTACTTACATCAAGACTGTGGTCTTGTGGAGGTAGAGCTATGTAGATGGGTGCAGAATACTGTCTTTCATATGCACCTGTTGTGTCAACCTTCTGGGTGGAGGCATTACACTTCTGTCCTGAAAATGGAGACAACAGGTTGCTGTAACAACATTTTAGCATCTACGGTATGTATGACATCACACAGTATTATTTCCTAGAAGAGCATAATCTTGATATTTACCATTGAAGAACATTGAATCTTACATGTTCTTACATGTTTTAAAATGCCAGTAGGACCAGTATTTTTAAATTATAAGGAAAGTAGCTAAGGAAAACCTGTTGCATTTTAGTTGAGCATTTTTTCTGGATTTCTGAAGAGTTGTGTAATTCTGAAAATTAAAAGAGCTTCTAATTTATTTGCATATACCAGTGAAACTCACTTAAGATGTCCCCAGTTAAGATGTTTTCCCACCTAAGACATCAGGATAAAGAAACACCAAAATTCTCCAATTTGATTAACATTACACATTGCACTTTTAAGATGACACCGCATAAGAAAATTTCCCGCCTAAGAAGTAATTAAAGTTGATGACAGAAGTCTTTTTTACCTGTTTAGTACATTTTCTGTATCAAAATCTTAAACAATTTCCCCGAGTTTCCATTTGTTCTGTTTCCAAAATACAGCATTCAAATGGCATGGTCAGTTCAAATAGGTTAATCTCCAAGGTAATTCCTGCAAGTTTCAAACAGCAGAATGACACAACCTCATGGCGTGGGGGCTGTTGTATTTCTCTCGTGATGCAGAGACTGCAATCAGTCAGTCCCCACTACTCAGTCTCTGTTGCTGTTCTGTCATGACGACTGAAACGTTGTGTTGGGTGGCCGGAAGCTTATCCTAGCAGCTCCGTGACCTGCATAAACCTGCATTTGGCAACTTTGGCATGTGGAAGCTGACTTCTTGCTAGTACTGGCTGGGAATAGGAGACCACTTGGACAGCCAATAACATTTGAAAAAGTTTAGGCGCACTAGTCGACGCCACCTGGGTTTCCACCTTACTGGCGGAGTTCTACTATGATGCGCAGAAGCCATGTGGAGGTGGAAGCCACCATGCTGGGGGTACAGCATGTGACAAGTTGTTTAAATGTAATTTATTGGCAGTAATATAAATGCGTCATGGTGGAGTATGATAGTGAAAAATCTGTGGTGACTGTGTGCAGATAAGTTACATCAGCAATTTCAGAAAATAAATTCAAGATGCTGCAGAGTTAGTGAAAGTGACTGGAACTACTGACTACCCCTTATGGTTTACCTAATATTGAGCCCTGTCTGTCATTTTCCTTAGTCCTCCCTTGAACATGGTAACATTGAAAACGGGCATAAAACGCAAGCTAGTATCAATATAGGAAAAGCTGAACATCATAAAGAAATTGGATGGCACTCCAAATGCCCCTGGCACCAAAATTGCTGAAGAACTGTGGAATCTGAAAATGTACTGCAGCTGTTTTTGGAAAAAGAGCAAGACAACCCACGCTTGACAAATATCCACATGGCTCATTTAGTTTTCTCTTCAACAGCATTAGCTTTTCTTACCAATATGAGTGAGAAACGTAAATCTGCATCACTTAGTGCAATCCAAGTGAAAAATCGGCGAAAGACAATTGGTAATGAAGAGAAATCATGCGTAATAATGTGACCTGAAAAAGGTTGAAGAATTGTTGATATATGCTGTAATGTTAGACTCGCTCACAGTATCATACATAAAATTTGTGATAATGCTGACAGCGTTAAAGAAAGTGCTAAGTGAGGAACGAAAGTGTTTGTTTGTGTAGCAAGACTTCAACAGTGCTATCCAAATGAACTGTATCAAAAACTGTGGATGTGAGTCTTTTACGTTTTTACTGCATTTGAAATAAATAAATAAATATATTGTATAGAAATGTACGTATACTGTGTAGAAATGTGTATATACATATACAGTACGTACATATTCTAGAGGTGTGTATGTCCACTAGTTGTGTAGTCATACATTCTATAGGATGAGGCTGTCAGTCCCCTAACCCCCAGGAAATACATTGTTTTAAATGGGGATTTTATATTCAATTTGTGTGATTTCGATTTGGGCGACTTTTTCAGGAATGTAACCCTGGTGTAAAATGAGAGTTACCTGTGTAGTTAAAGGAGTAAACAAAACTGTTAATGAAAGGTGATAGACAAAATGGTTAGAAGGTCACATACACGTGAGAATATGTTAAAGACAGCTGCAGATTATGCAAATGCAGCATACGTATGTAATAAGTTTACAAAAAAAGTAAAGAGAAATAAAACTTTCTGGTCCTGCCCTTTTTAAGACATTTCCCACATAAGAAGTCAGATTTTCTTGGAATTTTCAGAAACATCTTAAAAGAGTTTTCACTGTAATATTACTTGATATTTCTGTTCATACATAATCAATTTAATTGCCATTTAAAACTGACCGTAAGATTGTGTACAGTACATACTTTAATTGCTTTTGGTTCAGAGCTGAAGCAGCCATTTGCTGTTTCTAACTTGCTGTAGGTCAACATATGTTCAGTGTTCTGAGTATTCTGCATATTCTGTTTAAACATTTGCTGCAAGAAACATGACATTATCAGACAATGAATATTTTGCTTACATTTGAGGCTTTTGTGGACAGTGTTTTCAGTATCTTGTGTGACCTCGGTTTACACATGGATTTGTTGATGGGAAAATGTGTGGCATTTCATCAAATGTATCTTCAAGTTATCAGGGGTGTGCAAACCAGTGATTTATCCAACAACACATGCAGACTTGAAATCAACATAAACCCTAGTACATATGTAAAAGAACAGTTTCTCTCCATGCAGGCATAAAGAACTCTGTACTTTTTTCTAGAAAAATATGCATCCATCTTACCTTCCAGCACTTCTGTAAGCTAAAATGAGAAACTAGAGAGCATTTAAGGGAATGTATTTTTATAATCTTTGTGGTTTAAACCCTAAAATCTGAATATCAGAGATTTATCAAGCAAAGAATTCAGGAAGTGTGTACAGTCCTGAATTAAATAGACAGTGACAGAAAATATAAAGGATACAAGTCTTATGGGATATGATACTGTGTTGATTGGGTGAGCGGTTCCTGATATTTTGGAGGGTCATGGTGTTTTTGCCTTAACATCAAACAGTCCAAGAAGAAAGAAGGCACTACAGTCCTGTGAAACATCAGGAACCAATGAAGGCAGTTTGATCTTCTGAAATGTCAGGAGGCACTCACCCAATGACATGGCCCCTTCTAGGAAGACTTGTGTTTTCAGCAACACTAATGTGAGAACCTTAAATCTAACACAAAATGTAGACATTTTGAAAGAATGCTTGGTGTGTCTGTATGTGTTGTACATCTGGTTCATTGTTGCTTCTTTTTTTGTGTTGTTATATTACATGATCTTACATGAACCAGAGTTTCAGTGTCATAACAACAAAATAGAAAATAACTAGTGGTGAGGTAAAATGAAGATTATTGTCATATGGGATGTGACATCATATAGGCTGGTGGATGTGTACAGACATTTCGGAGGAACCTCAGTTCCAGTCTTCCAGACTGCATAGTGTCACATCCCAGAACACAGTAATCTTCATAGTTACAACTGTGAAAACCTCATGTCCAACAAAATATGGACAAGACTGTGTATTATGAATCTGAGCATTGATATGAGTGTAGGAACTTGGGGATGAAAGGAAGACAGAGTGCTGGTAAAATACAGTATATGGACAGCCTTTGAATGCAGCAGTTAGGACACTTCATATTTCTTGTTTGGTGTTTAGTAATATGCAGGCATTCAAGATTTGAGGTTCACTGAAGAGTGTTTCTGAAGAGTCATGTCTTCTGAAATGTGATGCTGTGTTGATAGATAAGTGGTTCCTTGTGTTTCAAAGGAACACAGTGCCTTCATCTTCAAGGGTCAAGCAGTCCAAGAAGGCACTGTGTTACTTCAGAATGTCAGGAATCATTTGCCCAGTGCTCAGTGTCACGATCACTTGTACGCTTCATGCTGTGAGGTGGGTGTATAACAATATTGCAGATGCTCGTTTTTAATACATAATGTAGATATTGTCCACTGTTGCTATTTTTTCAAATTGCAGTGTCTCTTAAACTGGTTATGTTTCCTTCAGTTGTCATCATAATGTAAGGAAGCCTACTTCACTGGGCCCCTTGGTAGTTGTGGTATCAAACCCTTGTCTGGCAGTGCTGAGGGCTGCATTAGGATTCCTTATTTTATGCTGTCTCCTGAAGAAGGAACAGAAACAGTTTCTAAAATAACTTGGTTTAAAAAAACAGAAATGATGGACAGTGTATAAAATAGCAGTCTGAATGGCGTTATACACCATATAGACTTTTTAATGTTGTTAATTCTGAAACAGCAGTGTGCAACCATACAAAATGGAAAAATATTGAAACCCAGCAGCATAAATAAGCACACAATTTGACTCTGATATTCTGCCATCTTTTATTTTATAAATGAATCCAAGGTGAAATATGCTATTTGTGCATCATTTTGTATACATTATTTATCAGTATATGTTTTAGTCACATACAGTGTTCTTTGAACATATATGCATTATTTGTGTGTGTGTGTGTGTAACAGTGCATAATGCATAATTTTATACATATGAGAATATAACTGTACAAGCTGGCCTGATGATGGTACAACTATACCAAAATAAATGGCCACAGACACACTCACCAACCTTCCCCACCACCCCCTCACACACGCGCGTGTGCTGACACAAACACACACGCGCACGCGCGCACACATGCATATTTGTTCAAAGAAATTTCTGCGTAACTTAAATATATAGTGATAAATCCAAGCAGTTCAGCAGTGTTTTGTACAGTTTTGAAATAATATTTGTATATGCCAGATATTTTGCATTTGATTCAGATTTTGGGGAGTTGAACTGATGGATTTTGGACATTTCTGTCATACTATGTGCAATGGTTTAAATATGTGTGTGTGTGTGTGTGTGTGTGTGTGTGTGTGTGTGTGTGTGTTCAGTGTCTGTGTCTTGATATTGCAGATGTGATGGAAGCTTCTGGTAAATGCTCTCTTGTGTACAATAATTCACCATCCCTGTTAAACTTTAGTTGGTGCAGGCAGACTGCTGTAACTGAATACTGTATAAGTGGCAATTATCAGATAATTGTAGCTGAGTGTAAGCAATTTAAAGGAAAGTTGCTAAAAGAAATGATCAGTATTCGTCTACTTGATGGATGTTCTGTGCTTATGAGGCCTGCTCTGTTCTTGAGATTGAGATGGCTGTTGAAATGTTGAGAGGATATAAATCACCAGGTGCTGATGAAATTGCAGCAGAACTGATACAGTCAGGGGATAGAACAGTACATTTGGAGATCCGTAAACTTGTTTCAGCAATGAAAGGAATCTGTTTTTGTACATATTTATATGAAGGGTGACAAAAGATTGTAGTAATTAATGGGGTGTATCACTCTTACCAACTATGTGCAAAATTTTATCCAAAATTCTTCTGTCAAGCTTAACTCCATATGGAGGTGAACTTTTTTGAAATCATCTGTGTTGTAGCAACTTTATGCTTTAGCAACCTGATTGGCTCCTGTCCGTCCTTGAGAACCAATCATCACCCACACACTCCCCTGTATACTGACATATATGCCTGTTGCCTGGCATTCTTCTTGGACTTCATGACCCCTAAAGATGGAATTGATAGGCTGTTCTGCCACATCAGTAAACAACTGCCAACATTAGTTGTGTGACATCCCAGAAGAACGAAGGCCTCAGCTCAACTACCAATCGCAAATTCTGTATTCATAAAATATCTTGGGGAAAAATGTGAATACAGTGAGGCAATACAGTTTGCTATTTGCAGACTTTAAGAAAGGCTATGGTTCAGTTAGGAGGAAGGTTTTTTGATAATGTTCACACAGAGTTTGGTACACCCATTAAATTGGTTAAGTTGAAATTAAACCACCTCTAAAGTCCATATGGGCAAACAAATAACAAATGCAGGTGGTCGAATGAAAACCTGCTAAGTAAATGTAAATTTTTCATGGTTACTCTATCTGACACCTTTGTGAGTAGAAAATCATTACTTTCTTTTAATACATGTTGAAAACTTCATACTTTGCACACTTTTATGTAAGGTTTCACTTCTTCTCAAACCCAACTTTGATGATGGAACTATAATTCTGTCTCTGAAGAAATATTTCCCAGAGTGTGCCAGTATGTATCATACAACTTGAGAATTGTTGTTTTGCTGTGAATTACAGCTTCATTATCAGGTGATGTATTCATAAATGAAATACACAGTTTAATTGTTTTTATTAACTGCTGATCCCTCGGTATGTTCATTGAGTATTGGAGTCAGACACTTCTGAGGCATTGTGTTACAGGCTGAACTTCTGCTCCTTCACACACTTCTAAAATGACATGAAAGTGATTTTGGAACATGTTTAAGTTAATAAAGAAAGGTTGTGACATGAGAAGAGCAAAACATACAATAACACTGTCCCCATTTTTATTCATGTTGCACATTTTATGGATCCTGAAGGTTTATTTCCATGTTCTCAAGGATCCACCACCTGTCCCTCTTCAGAGCCAGATGAATGCTGCCCATGCACTCCAAGCCTATTTCTTTAAGATGTATTTTAATATTATTCTCTCATCCATGCATAGGTCTTGCAAGCAATATCTGTCCTTCAGGTTTCTTCACCAATACCTTTTATGCCTTTTTCTTCTCCCATATGTTCCACATGCTCAGCTCACCTCATCCTTCCTGATTTGATCACATAAATAGTAATTGGTGGGGAGTACAACTCACAAAGCTTTTCATTCTGCAGTTTCCTCCAGTGTCCTGTTATTTCCTTCTTCGTAGCCCAAAATATCTGCCTCAGCATCCCATTTTTAACACCCTTAGCCTGTGTTCATCTTTTATTATGTGCAGTGAAGTTTCACACCTGTGTAAAACAACAGGCAAAATTACAGTTCTGTATACTTTAGTCTTCTTGTTTTTAGGTACCAGACAGGAAGGAAGACAAAATATTTTTATGCCATAAGAATTCCACGTTTTGCTCATTGATTTGTTGTCCTCACCTCACCTTAAAATCCTTACTAGCTATTTAAATTAAATACCAATAATAGAATCTCAGAGGGACTGGCTCAAGATTGAACCCAGGCCTCTTCATTGAGAGGCCAGTGAGTAACCCCATGAGCCATGGCACAACCTGCACATGCTGTGTCTAGTGGTATATAGTTACAGACTTTAGGAGCATGTTGCTTATTCCATCAGCAGAGTCTAAGAGGCAAGCAGTCTACTCCACAACGTCAGTAATTAGTTGCCAGTCTACACATCAGAATATCTAAATATTGTACTTGATGGTTTGAGGAACCTTGAATTATACACAAGCACACACAAACGTGTGCACAAGTTTCAATAAAATCTTATTAAAAGATGGGTTGCATTTTTCAACCTGATGTGTTTCGGTGCTCTGTGGCACCATTATCAGGCGTAACACTGAAAACATAAAAACACTAATCGTTAAACACCACCGGGTCGGATGCAGCCCTGGTCGAAGCAAAGAGTTTGCAAGCAGGACTCTGCTCCTTGAAGGCACTTAATTCAGTTTACTGTACTGTGAAATGTGGCTGGCATCCTGTAGTCTGGCAGAAAGTTACCAGCATTTTGGAGGAATTTTCGATTTCCATATTCACTATTGAAGAAGAAGTATATTTGGTACATCTTGTAATTAATGGGAGGGATATTAGCTGAGAGATTAACGTGGTCATTTGTAAAATAACAGTGTTGCAAATCATACCAAAATATTGCTGCTGCAGGATACTAATGACTAGTTTTCTGCAGATGAAATTATCATGTCACCTATGGAACACATCATTTGTGATGAAGACTGAGTGCATTTTGCCAATTGGCTACTGGTCTGGCACGTTATAGCTTTTCTTTCCAGAAGTACAGGGCATTTACACTTTTTATTAAATATTTCTATGTAGTTTAAGCAAATTCCAGGTTTTTCAAAATAGTAAATGCTGAAACCTTAACCAATGACATACATAACAAGCAATCTGCCTGCATCAACAAGAAATCTTTTGTGTATAGTTCTCATTCTACAACCATCTGATGTAAGTTACGTTTCTGTCAATTGTATCTGGCAATTTCTTTCCTCGTCACTGTGCTATGTGATCTTTGTTTTTATTTATTTTCATTTGTGTTTTTTTTCTTGGTTCTTTTTACTATTTGTTCTAGTATGACAAGCAAAGCACTGTGTACAAGGAAACTCTTGGCTACATGAACATCGGCTTCACCAGCATGTTTACCGTTGAGTGTATTCTCAAGATTGTCGCGTTCGGAGTGCGGGTAAGGAACACCCTCACCATACAACAGCAACACCACAACACATTTGTAGCTGTATTAAAGAGACCCAGTAATGTGAAATGGGATCTGACTGCAAAAATATCTTTGCTAGATAGGTGAATTCTGTGATCTGTTATGTGGGTAATTTTCAGAACACGTTTCTGCTTTCATGAAGGAAGACACTGAATTATGACATGAAAATTCTAATGCAGGGGACTGAGATACACAGCCCACCAATAAATTTTGTATGGCCCTCTTACTGTTGTTATACCAGTTACAGAATGTGCCTTGGCTCAGTGTCAGAAATTTTTTAGTTTAAAATGTTTTTCCTGAGGGGTTGGAAGAATCAAAAGTTTCGCTGTCTCTGGATCATGACATATGACATACGCCATTAGAGGTAAAAATGCAGTGAAGTTATAAATTCAGTAATTATAATATGCTTTGACTTTGGTATTGAAAGTGTGAAGTTTTCAAATGATGCATTTAATTGTAACAAAAATACTTCCTGTCTTTATTGCATAAAGTGATGTGCAGCCTATTTTAAATTTTGATGTAATCCATGTGGTCCATCTTTTATTTGAGTTTGTGGCTCCAAGTCTAATGTATCTTTTACTGCACAGTTGTATAAATGCCACAACTTGTATTTAGCAGCGGTAGGAGAAGTAATGGTATGATTACTAGAAGGATGAACTGATACCAATCCATGATGTACTTGCAAATGTGGTTGCATGTATAGGGTCATTATTTTGTGTGACAAGATGATGTCAGAATATTTTACCGCAAAGTTTAAGGATAAATGGCATGAATTAAAAACCATAAGTGAACTCAGACTGTGATCTTCTGGGCTCTGACACTGTGTGGTCTGGCATGTACACATTGGTGGTTCACAGGATCATGCTGTTGCCATCTGTTGGATTCATAGGTTAGGTTCAATTTTGACTCTGCTTACCCTAATAACTTGCATCAGTGTGAGAAGGAGGTTCTCACAGCGATGTTGCTGAGGATTTAAGTCTGCAGGAATGTAATGCAGTGTCATTTGGCGAGTAATTTCTGACATTTTGAATGACCATGTCAGGAATCACTCATGCAATGACGCATGTGACATCACAGAAGACCTGAATTCCTGCATGTGTATTTCTTGGATCTGATCCTGCAAATCTGAAGCAGAGACAGCATGTTTGTGTGAAATGTCGGTGTCATCCTATGGTGTCAAAACCTAGAAGACCGCAATCTGAGCAATCCCTGCTATAAAAACACAAAACTCACAATGAAGTAAGGAAGCTGTTTACATTCATTTGCCTGCTGTTACAGAATACAGCGAACCAGAACATACACAGACCCAGTCATTCAAGCACCAAATACTATTTTCCTAAGCAATAAATCTGCTGTTGGAATAAATGACACAACACTCAAAACTGCCAGGAGACTGTTATATCATCCATTGTGCAGAGTCTTCTTCCTTCATGTGCCAGGAAGCATATCAAAATTATGTGTTTGCAGTGAAATAATGTCAGCTCCCATTTTGCCTTGAGGGACAGTATGCTGGCTTTTTCAATTTCTTGCCTGGTTGGAGAAGTAACATTAATTAGTAATGTATTTTGTCACTACTGTCATGACACTTAAGGAATTTTAAGTGTGAACTTCAAGTTTGCTTAACCTTAATGGTCTTTATACTCAGATGATCTGTGATTAACAGACATTGAAAGTGGTTGCTTTTAGCATAATTTTGAGCTGAATTAGGTTTGAAGTTGTTGAAAAAGCACAGCTACAGTAAACACAGTTCTCCATATAGAGAATTTCATTCAGCATATGATCATTGAGTCTAACATCACGCATTAGATTTAGGTTTATAATCATTAAGCATTAGCAGTGTGATAGGACTATTGTATGTTATAATGTAGATACCACACTTACTTCTGCAAGGCTTGTTTAGATGACACTGATTCGGGAATTTTTATGGGCAGAGGAGAGCTTATATTATTAAAAATAGCCCCCACAACTCTTTGAGGCAGGCATGCTGACACATCAGCTCATGAATCCACTCCACAGAAACTCCATAGAATGTTGCTAGAACCACACCACTGTTACAGCCTTCATGTCTCAATCTAACCCAAATCTACAGCACTTTCATGAGGGAGCTGAAGACTTGTCAGTCCGTAAGTGAAAGGTTTAGGAGGTGCAGGGTAGTCTAGCACCATCAAGCACATATGAGAGCATATGCAAGAGAACCTACTGCTAGGACAGAGAATGGCAAGAAGTACAGTTCCCTGCCACATGGGGCTGTGGTATCGCTATCTTCTGAGCTAGTCTGAGATTTTCAGTAATAACCATCTGTGTTTCTTCTCAACAACTGTTTATTTTTGTGTGGTTTATGTACAATCCATGGGTTTCTAGTGGCTGATTTGAAGGAACAACATATCTGCATTCAATTTTGCTTCAAGTTAGGGAAAATTGTAGGAAGTGCATGAAATGCTCAAAACAGCTTTCAGTTGCAATGCCATGCAGTGAATACAGGTGTTTGAGTGATTTTTGTGATACGAGCATGAGGAAACTTCAGTTAAAGATTTTGAGCATTCATGTGGCCCTTCTACAGCTTACAAACGTGGGGAAAGTTTATAAAATCCTCAGGAAAGTCTGATGGAACTTGCCTGCAATTTCTAAGGGAGAATTTTAACATGCAGCCTATCTCTGAAAAGTTTGTGCCTTCATTGCTCACCAGTGAGCAGAAGCAATGGCGATTTTTGACCCCAGATTTCTCACCCAACTCACTCATCTCATTTGCCTTCTTGAGATTTATTCTTGTTTCTGAGAATGAAATGACACCTACAGTGTTGTCATTTCCAGTATGTCCCTGAGATTTAGGAACAGTCACTGACTGTCCTGCAGACAGTTTCAAGAAGCCAGTTTTAGGGGTGCTTCCAGCAGTGGCAGAAGTGCTGGATCTGTTGCTTAAACTCTGAAGGGGACAACAGTTGTGATAACAAAAATGGGTGTATATTTCATTATCATCTCAGCCCAGGTACTTTTGGATATGCCCTCACAGAGCACATGTCTGGGGCAGTGCAGGCAATGTGGCAGTGGACTTTGACATCCTGCAGGAACATGTCAATACATGTTCTCGTCATGGCAGTTCAGAAGCTGCTGGAGAGTGCTATGCATTGATGGCCATATCAGGGTCTACAGGACTGTAGATTTTAATAGTATGAAGGTATCAAAGTCATGGTAGTGCAGTGGTTCTATCAGCAGTTCAGGATGTTCTTTTTGGAGGGGATCCAGCAGCTGGTGTGTTGGTGGGATACCTGCCTCAGTATCTGTAGGGACTATTTATAGTGGCCTAGATTCCTGAGCCCGGAGCAGTTCTTGAGCAGGTTTTGTTTGATCAACCCCCTTGTAATTCTTCAACTTCATCCTGTGTGTAGGGATTATAGTTTACACTGTTGAAGTGCAGATGGTAGGAAGTGATTTGACACATCGGTCACACTTTAAAGGTAATCTGCATCAAGAATCAATGAACTGGGATGTTTGATTAATTACCAGCAGTAATGAGTTAGAAGTTTATATGTCCCTCCTTCCTTTTATCCTCCCTGAGTTTTTGTTTGTTAGCTGTGATGTTTGATCCCTGTTTTCCTTCAGCCAGTGAGACAGCATGTAACATTTGATACTCAACATGAGAGTGATTGCTGCACCATGACTATGATAGTGTTGAGTGTTGGACTTGTATGTGCATGCTCATTATTATAGTAATGTGACATTAGCATGGCCTGTTGACAGTTCTGCATGAAGTGGCTGTGGAATATGATATGATGATATGCATTTGCTGTTGTTGCAACCGGACTATTTCAAGAACAGGATGCCACACTTAATGCTGTACTTAATGTCTTGCCTCAAGGGTTGTGAAGCTAGTGCCATGGATGTGTGGCCCTTAGTAAAGCATGGATATCAGTTACATGTTTCAGTGTGACACTGTTATCATGTTACCACCATTGAAAACTTGAGGCTCATTGCCAAATGCTGTAATGTGACACTGAATGGTACTTGTTGCATTCTTACAGATATGAAATCAGAATTGTGTGTTGCCACTAATGCATGTTGTGTTGCACACAAATAAGATGACTTCCTGTTGCAGTGAACTATTTGTTCAGTAGTTTTCATTGTGCCTCCTTTGATAAACAATCTGTTTATGTGCACATGTATCTGCTTTTATTTTTTTCTGTTGTGTATAAAATTTTAAATCTCTTTCTTTACAGGTTGGAATAAAATAACTAGAATGAATTGCATTTAATATGTCAAGTCGGTTTTTTGCTGAACCCATGGTGGCCCAGCCCCTGTAGAGTTGACTTGGATTTTGTAGTCATTTAGTAGGCAAAGTGTTATTCCACAATGAAGACTTCCCACCTATTCATGGGAATGTTTCATTGTAATGTAATGATATTTGGTTTGATTTATGGAACTTATTTAAGTTGGTTTTTTAGGTTCCTGTTAGTTGGCTGTGCTGTGTGGCTACATTTGCAGACAGACAGTGACCTGGACCAGTGTGAATGTAGCCTTCACTTTCATTGCCTGCTTTGTAGTTTACTGAACTTATTATTATTATTACTATTACTATTATTATTACTGTTATTCTTATTATCAATTTGCCAGTTACCAGAAGTTAGTTTTTCATACATTTTTTGAAGGGCTTCTTTCATTCTCTTGAAATAGTCAAAATTCAAAATTCTGCTTCTTCATAATGTTCAGGAGTCCATGTCTTATAGATATATCTTATATCTCTGTACCTTTATATGGGACTCACTCAATATTTAATTTGCATATTTTTTCAGCAAAATTAATTTCAAACAAAATGTTACATACTGGAAATACAAATGGTTAATATATTCTAACACTTTGCTGTGTTAATTGTGTTCTGAAATGAAGGAGGCCTTCTTTTTTCTTCAGAGCAACAACATATTCCATTTGGGACTGGAATGTCTGTCATACAGTTATAATTAATTACACACTTGCCTGCATGGAATCAGGAGCTTCAATATCACAAGGTCATCAAATGATTCTTTCACGAGAAATGTTTCCACTGACCAATTCTCTTGCATAGCCAGTTGCTACCAAAGTGGCATAGGTTTGTGCTGTATCATTCTGTAATTAAGCATGAGGCAAATTATTGTGGCCAGATGTGTGGTACTTTGTAAGCAGAGAACGAAGCATTAAATGTGATGTGTTACATTCAAGATCTTGCAATATAGCACATTATAGAACAGGTAATTTCAGTAACATAATTAAGTGGTGAACTCTCCAAATAAACAGTATTCATAGAAGGTTAACTGTAATTGAAGGATGGCTGATTATGTGCCTGAGATATCAGTCAGTTTAGAAGTGGAATATGGCTGTGGTGATATGTGTCTCGTATGATTTCTCTTACTGCCTGCAGGCATATATCCTGATGGTTATTTCAGATAACTCACGACTATTTCTATCACATCTCCTCCATTTCATTGTTCATATTGAGCAAGTCAGTATAGTGGTAGAGCAGTACTGCTGGACATGGTATGCATCTTTATCTTGCAGATCTATAATTATGCAAACCCTATATGAGAAATAAAAAAAAATATAATCTTGTTTGCTCGTTGTATAGACAGCAGAGCTACATTTTACACATTTAGATAAATTAATGTTGGTATCTGACAGGAACTCTACTTGATCTCTGTCAATAAGTAAAAGAAATGCATTGCCCCATTATTTTGTAATACAAAAGGATCTGTTGAAAGTTGTCTGTTAAACAAGTTCCCAGTAATTAGAAGTATCTGGTAACAGAGGCATTGTCATCTACACATATAAATAATAATATTCATTTGTTTCTGTGTAGTAATTATAATCAATTAGGGCTTGAAAGTGAAAGTATTTCGAGGTAAAAGTCATGATTATGGCCAATACTGTGAGCATAGTTGCTGGCACAAGTTGGTGTCTTTAACGTATCAAAATTTCTTTATGTATAATGCAAAAGGAGTATTAATGTTCTAAGTGCAGTGAATTAGCACGTGGAATTGGTGCATATGATGTGGTTAACTGATTTTCCTGATGGGATACAAAAAGAATAATTATAAAGTAAACTTATTTCAGTTTTAGAGAATCATACTCCTTTCATTGTTCTACTTAAGTAATTGACTGACATGATTATATTGTTATTGACACTTTTTTTTTCTCTGCTACTAGAACTGAAATTCTGAAGTAGCATTATGATCTTCCAAAATGTATTCAGATTCTTGCAAAGCAATGATATTTGCTGCCAGGTTGTTATTATTAGAAACTAATAACAAGGATAGTCCTGTAGAGAGACATCTGGCACACTAACAGAATTTTAAATTTGTGTGCCTGTATAGCTTTGATAATGAGGTGCGGTGCAGTGCATCTTGTATCTTGTACAGGATGTGGTATTCTTTCAAGGGGAATAATTTATATATATTTTATACAGATTTGTGGATATGTTATCATGACAATTTTCATAAACCATTGCTCAAATTTGTGTGTTACACTTGGCAATAGCCTGGGAGAGCACGTTAAAGTGAGTTGTTTAAGAGATGGAAACTGGAGTTGAGTGTGATTTAAAGGTGCAGTGCTGTCTTTTTAAATTCAGGTGCAGTGAGTAAAGGTTAGAAAAAGGCTTTCATGGACTAACCCTTTAAGGCACTGTGGTCACTATGTATACCATCAGGTTTAACATCCAAAAATTCTACATTCTGCCCACAGAGTGGATTTATGTGTTTTGTATGGGTCTCAGAACAAACTGCGATTATTTTTCTATACAGCAGTAACTGACTGGTTTTTATAACTGAAGTGGAATTTGTTTATTGTTTGGTGCAAACTGAATCTTTAAATATAATTCAGCTTAATCTCAGTCTTCAAAATGTTAGTTGAAGAGAGTTGCAGTAGAAAATATAGTCAGTGTTATAAGTCAGAATTTAAGACTGGGGTGTCTTGAATGTACATTGTGACTTGTTGAGAAAAAGAGACAAGATTTCACGCTCCTGATTCTGTGCACAGTGAAGTACACAGACAATGTCAAGCCGTAGAATTGCTAACTTGTACATGTTCTGTTTGTCTAGTACCACGACGCCCCACCACTGCTAGCTGATATCCTCCATATCATGAACTCGCTGTTCACCCTGTTCTTCCTCATAGAATGCCTGTTGAAACTGATCGCGTATGGATGCAAGGTGAAGCCCGTTATTAGAGTCTAAACCTAAAAACCCTCTCAACATTGCTTGCATACCAAACTAGGAGGTGGCCTGGTAGACATGCAGTTGACACTCATAAATGTAAATTAGAAATAATTTATTTGTTTATTGGTTTTATTCCAGAATTTTAAATTATATGGGTATAATATTCTTACTAGATATCAGATGTGTAGAGTTGTATGTTGTAGTAGTAAGCTGGACCACTCACATACTAGATGGTACCTGACTTCCTGTGCATTCCTGTTATAAAAATATTGTGAAGGTGAAAAGACAGTTTTCTCATGAATATGTTGTAACTGTGATTTAATATGTGGGTTATAATTCTGGGAACTTCAGGTATACATAGCCAGAAGATCTTTCTCTGAAGTATCACATGGATATACTGTACTTTAAATGCTGGAATTTTGCCACATCTGTCCTCAGCCAGTATTCTGCCTGATAGTAGTGTGATTTAGAGCAACATATACTGCTGGCTGTTACTTATTTGAACTGTCTTTGTACTACTATTTGGCCTACTTAATTGTTATTTTGTATTTATGTATACTGTAACATGAAGTGGGAGCCTGTACAGATGAATGTCACGATGAAATGCAAACCAGATGTTAGAAAACTGATTTTGTAAGTCTCAGGAGATAAGGGTAAGCACAGAAATCATACCTTAATATTGAAAACTTCCAGTAATTAAATGTTTTTCCATTGGATAAAATCTGATTTAGGAGGTATCCACACAGTTGTATTGAGTGATTGTGACTTCCATGAAAGCTGGCACAATAAAAGCCATTCTTTAGTTAGGGTTGTAAATTCATTGCTGTTTGTACCTTGCACATCAGTTATCTTGTGCCAGTGAAATATGGTGTCAGAGCTCTGCACATAATACTGTTGAGCATTTTTCAGTTTTATGAAAATCAGCAAAGTGAAGTCCCTAGTCTAAGTACAGACGCAAACTAAATTACATCTAGATGTGCACCATGAAACCATATGATATTCAGGAAATTAAGAGTCCTTTGCTAAAGTCTGTTTACCACATAACGGAGTACAGAGCTTGCTGTCTTGTTGATGTACTCTTTGCACAGAGCTAGTAAAATGAATGTGCCTGTCCATCTGTGTGTGAGGCCATCCATGTTTCATATCTGCCACTGTTTAATGGGTTTCAGTTAAATTTGATGCAGTGAAATATGGTGTTGAGTGACAACACCAGAAGTTCTGAGGCATATTTAGGTTTGCTATATTTTGGCCCAGTAAAATTGTATTTCACCTGGAGCTGACATTTAACTGTATTACTTTTTTCTCAAAATTGCTTTATTTTACAGAAACTAAAACGTGGTACAATATACAGACCTTGTTTGTTTGAAACACTTTTAGTAATTATACGTGTGTGTGTGTGTGTGTGTGTGTGTGTGTGTGTGTGTGTGTGTGTGTGTGTGTGTGTGTGTGTGTGTGTGTGTGCGCGCGTGTGTGTGTGTGTGTGTGTGTGTGTAAATTTCAAGGGAAGTAATTTATTCCTGTATTTTGTAATAAGTTTAATTTATATGTTGCTCTATGTTACAAATTTTTAGCATTCATATCTGGCACAGAATCTGGTACATAATCGATTAGATGAAAGAAATTAAGAAATGACAAGTATTTGTATTTGCAGTAAATTATCAGAACTCAAACAGAAAGGCAGTTTTCAAAGAACACATTTATAAATGTGTACTGGAACAAAATGTGCCTTTCCATTCTTGTTTCAGTTGAAAATCTGCTCCATTGTAGTGTATGATGAGATGCTGTCAGTGTAAAAACTTGGAAAGTACTTCAAAGTATTTTCTGTTTCTGTTGCTAGTACAAGGAATGCCTAGATGTAATGCAGGTTACCATTGCCTTATCCCCACTGGTTATGTCGTTTAGTGCTACAGTCTTTCAGAATGTAGAAGAGGTTTTACTAGATGTGTCTACACAGATTAGCAGAGAACATTTAGCAATAGTTAGTTATGTAGATAAAGTGAACAGTATAGTGTCCCACTCCCCAGTAGAATCCACTTGTATATGAAGTGGAACATCAGCACAGCCATGGGCAAGTTCTCTCATGTGTAACGCTTCTGACTTATCTTCAAGAAGAGTTTGGTCCAAATCTCAGCTGCAATGCCAGATGTCTTGCCTGAAGTTTTTGGTGTTTTTACTCAATCCCTTCTGGAAAGTGCTGCTGCAAGCACTCTGTGCTGCATCCTTGCCAATTTATCATTTACTGATCATCCTACCATTTTGAGTTCCTTGGAGCTTCATTACATAAATTAAGATAGAGAACATGCACTGTGTGTGAATTGGATACATTCATAAGGTGGAATTCCATCAGAAGTTTTGATGTGTGCTGTTTGACATTGGCTGGATGTTTAAAATTCTGGTTGAAGCATTCACAGTAACTTGCAGAATTTAATTGGCATCATCTTGCCCATTTTTCTCATATGCAAGGAGGCCCACTGCCCCCATCCTTCCCATTTCTGTATGTTGTCAGTAGCAGTTTATTCATCTCCACTTCGATATGGCCAATTGTTTGTGTGGCATAGTCTCTTGAATTTTCAGTGAGGAATTTGAAGAATTTTACTTGTGAAATATATTTTCTACAGGTGTATGGACCAGTTAGTATGACTGACTCAGGGTCATACAAACAGGGTTTGATTCCTGGTATGGGAAAGGTTTTTCTCTTTGCCAGCACATCATGATTAGCTGTAGACATCAAATCACCCTCTTGCTGAGTGTGTATGATGGTGTCATTCACACTCAGAGTGTGCAGGTGACAGCTTGCATACGTCTTGTGCTAAGGTTTAGATTCAATAGAATTGTAACTGGACTTCCTCCACATGTCTTCCTAGTGTGGTAAAGTCATCCAGATATTTTCACTGGATGTGCCTATGTGGGTTCCTGTCATTGCTACCCATTCCTTAGTTATCTGTTTAATTCAGTTATTTGTAACATTGCAGACTTACAAACCAAGTGGCTTCTTGTTATTTCATTATTTATATGTATGCTGTTCATCAACATTGCCACATCTTTATTAGAGTTTCTTCTAGTAGGCATTCATTTTACAGTTAGTTGTTCAACATGTTTGATTCCTCCCACAAGAACTGTAATTTTTTACCTCCTAAGACTGTCTACTTTTCATCGTTATACTCTTGAACATAATTTGAGGCTGGCAGTTGCTACACAAAGGGATTAACTGACAGGTGGAGATCACTTGTATAATGTACTTTCATTAATATAAATTCCTTACAGCAAATTTATTACCCTTCCTAACCATGTTTTATCAGTCTTAAGTATTCGCTGAAAACTGAATTTGGAGTCTGAAAAATGTAGTCGTTCATTGTGACCACAAAGTGTGTTTAGACTTTTCACTTCAGCTGATTGTGAGGTTATCAGTGTTCTCTCAAGAAGAAAAACTTCAGTTTTACACATAAAGAGAATGATATTTCATTGATATTGTGAAAGGATGTGGCACTGACCATTTGTAGAGTGCATAAATGTGGAAACTGGTTCAGTTTATGGTAGGAGAGTACTTCCCACACTTTAAGCATTAACTTTTGAGTATTCGTGCTACTTCCAGATTTGATGAAATGAATAATTGTAATGTGTCATAATTTGAAATGTGGTTGAAGGATAAAAACGGAGAAAACGCAAGACTAGACTCAAATTTGTTTCTGCATGTCTGTAGTGTATCAAACTAACGCATAATTGAACAGCGTTTGTGTCCGTCCACAAGTTTAACCTCTAAAACAAATAACCAGATCTGGTACTGTGAAAGCTGTCAGGTGCATTTACTTTTGATCCGTATTGGTCCGCCAAAAACCCCTACTTTATACTTTAGTAATGAGTACTATTGTACCAGCTGTAGAAGTGTGGTGAGCCAGAGTCCCTTGGTAATGTGGACTGTTGTACCACTTGTGGCAGTGCAGTGAGACTGAGTCCCTTGGTAATGTGGACAATTGTACCAGTTTTAGAAGTGTGGCGAGCCAGAGTCCTTCGGTGATGTGGATTGTTGTACCACTCATGGCAGTGCAGTGACTCCAAGTCCCTTGGTACTGTGGGCTGTTGTGCTGGCTCCAGGCGATGCATAAGTGTGTATCATCGGTTGAATGGTAAATGGCAGGGCAAAACTGAAGTGCTGATGGAGAGACCTGTGCCAGTACCACTTTGCCTATCACATACGCCATATAGAGTACCATTGTATTGAATCTGGTTTTCTGTGGTGAGGAGCTGGTGATTAGCTTCCATTTAACTTTCCCTGTCATTCTGTTATTGTTACAGTAAGGAAATCCAGGTAACACAGTGTATGGCATGTGGCTTGCATGGGGGAAATAAAAGCATGATGTACACTGGTACAGAAACCTCAGAAGAATGTTCATAAGGCTCAAGTATGCATGAGGGATATTACTATTGGTGGTGGTTCAAAAGGAAGAAGAAAGAGGAAAGTCACGTGCAAGCTACAGAAATGAAATTTCTGACAGGAATCAAGAGATCTTTCTTGCATTATTAGATACAAAATAAAAATATGAGACAAGAGTTAAATATATTTTCTTTTAAATTAAAGTAGGGATTTTAAAGATAACTGGAGAGAACGTATGTAATGAATGGAAGACACTGAACATATAGAGGAAGACTCACGGGAAAGTCACCGTCCATTACTATGCTACAGGAAGAAGTCACGGAATGGATTATGTAAGTGAAGCTGGAACATGTTGAAAGCCCAAGCCCTCACAAAGAAGAAAAGAAGCAGAGGAAGAGAAGATACAATGTGAAAAGGATTGATCTAGTTCAGAGGAGGCTTTTGTTGTGATAAGCTTTTTGGTTCCATAATGGTGGGGAATGCCTGTAAGTTTTAGGACCCTGTAAGTCCAATTTTTTATGTTTCAGCCACATTTCTTATTACTGTAATTGAAATTACTTTTACTGATTCATATTGAGAGTTGAATCTTCATTTTATTCAAAAAGGATCTGCAGGACTGCAGTAATAGCATTAGCAAGACTTCAGAATTTGCTTCATTCATTACAAAAATTAAAATCCAGCTAACCATTGTTTTTTGAACCATGAGATTTTCGAAATTTTATGATTTGAGCTTCATAATACTTGAATTACAACTGTGGGAAGCCTTCACTTATGTGACTATTTAGGATCACCAGGTTCCTAGAGTGCGCCCATTTTTGTGTATCCCTAAAAGGCAAGTGGTACAGGAACTAAAGTGTTCCATCCTCGTGTGAAAAGGTGCAGTAGTACCTAATTGGTTGGCTCTGACACCCTCTTGCCTGAGGATAGGAGTAGATTGGATAGCACCTAATCAGTCGGGTCTGACACCCTTGTACGTGATGATAGGAGCACACAGTTTCCAAAGTGGTGTGGTCCTCTTTCAATGCATGGTGATGAAACTCATGTCATTGTAAGTGTAATTTACCATCACCATTGCTGTTTATAATTATAATGAATAATACTGACTTACAAAACATGACCTTTACAGTGATCAGATTAGTTTCAGTTTAGGAATTTATGTTCAAGAAATGTTACCCATATGTGTTGTAGGTGCATGTTGGTACTGTCTGTTCTGATGACATGTGCCTCCTTCAGGGAATAATGTTACATTCTCTGGACTCCAGTTATTTATACACTACAGAGTCTGGCTAGTTGTAAGCGTAAGCATTCAGATAATATAACAGTTTTGTCATATAATGTAATGGTTATGTTGCACTAACATAAGTATAGTTTCAGGATAAAGAACTCATCTTGATACATCAGAGTGGACTGGTTTACTCAACAGACAACTCATACACGTATGATTATGTAACATTATTTTATAAAACATGCTGAAATTTGGTTTAGAGTTTATTTACAGCAGTGACATTCTCAAAGTGGATATTTGTGTTCATGATCTCAGGCAACCTCTTGAGTTTATGCCATTAGTAAGGGTTTGGGTTGTAGGTTGTTCACTTATGTTCATTTCTTTTGCCTGTTAGGGCAGTAATTTCTTCAGTTTTTCCTTTCTTAAATTGTGTAGCTTTTTGTTTTTGTTTTCATTGTTGTGGGACACATATATCTTGATCAGCTTTTGAAACATGGGATTTTACTTTCTTGATAACAAATAGCAAGCCATAAATAAATGAGGCAGTAAGGCATGTGTACTTATGAACAAAGGCATTAATTTGTTATTATTGAATTTGGTTTCATTTACTAATTTTGAGCCGGGACAGACAATTTTTTAAGTGACTGGAGGAGAAGTTTATATGCTTGGAATTATGTGTGAATCATGAATGTTGTTATATTTGAATTTGATGTAGATGTTCTGATATGTTTGAAGGCACTCTGGCATGGTATAACACTGATCTTACATTATGCGTATTTGTAGGTTATTAGCACATTCGTAGGTGACTTAACATTACTTCAGGAGACATGCTTATGCAGGGCATATGCTTTCATATCATATGTTACCAGTTGTAAGGTACAGTCACTTGTCCTTATCAAAGAGTCTTGATGTATTACCAAATAAAGGAATAGAAATCCTATAATTGAATTTAGTACTTGGGACTGCAATTCTGAACACACCAGAGGGCCTAGCCCTTTTAGCAGAAGAACTAATGAGTGAAAATATTAACTCTGACTTTGGACCTGAAGTCAAAAAATTACTTCGTTGTAGGATTTAAGGACAGAAACCAAGAGCCTTAATTAAGACATAAGGACAGAAGCATGTACCACCTCTAAGTTATGACCAGTTAATTTGGACACATAAATGGGATGTAAGGATTAATTCAAAATGCAAACCTAACACCATAGCTTTTGAACTACAGTTAGATAAAAGCCCAATGAGAAGCCTGTAGATGAGCTGAATGATGACGTAAGTTATGATCTGAAGGCTGAAAACGGTAAAGCTAATTTGAATCTTGAAGGCTCAAAAGTCAAGACATAATGAGAGCATGAACACTTGAGCTAAATGCAGATGATTCTGACATCACAGTAAACATGCTTATAATTATTATTTTTGACTTTTAAGATTGTCTTCAGTTTTTCAAACAACATTTTGGGATCTGTTACTGTATGGCATAAACATTGTTTAGCATAAGAGCCCCTTGATTGAAAAATATGAAGTATTGGAGCATATCAGTCTTCTTCATTAAATTCAAGTTTGTATTGATTGATTGATTGATTGATTGATTGATTGAGTGAGTGAGTGAGTGAGTGAGTGAGTGAGTGAGTGAGTGAGTGAGTGAGTGAGTGGCTTGAGTGGGTGAGAGTCCCCATAATTCTTAGTGGTATGGTACTGCAACATGTATTATATCTCGCCTAGACAAGACTGGCTTAGGGTCGAGCATCATTCAACTTTGGGTAAGTGGTGGAATGTATTGGAAACTGTGTTTGTGAGAATTATGTCTATCACATAACTAGACACAGTCTGAAGATCTGAAAACTGTAGTGTTTCACAGTATTTGTCACAAACAAAATTACAGTTTACATTAGGGAATGTCAGCATACTCTGCATTGTGAGATTTGAGGTCTTTGCAGAAGTCAGTGTCAAGAATGCTGTCATTTTCAGTATGACACCATAGAGTTTGATATATATTACCAACATTTTGGAGGAACCTAGTGCCTGCATTTTTGGAAGAAATGGCTCCTGCCACTATGTTGGTACTATCTACCAAACTATATGGCGTCATACCCCTAAAGGTGGTTTGTTACCTTGGTATTCGTAATATGTCACTAGCTTCACATCAGATCTTCAGTTACTCAATCATGTCAAAATGTCTTGTATTCTGATATTACTTATTTCATTATCTGAAGTCACTTATGACAAATCTTGAGAGTCTTTTTTTGGTTTTGGTATAAAGTCTTGTCAAAAAATAATGTTATGAATGCACTAATTCTTTATTTAAACCCCCGGACTTAAAATTCAAAATTTCACCTTCAGTTTGAATGTGCCATAGATGTTCACTCCTTTCTGTGTGTAAATTATTGTGATGGTGTTAATTGTTGAAAGAAATGCGATGAAGTAATTTAAGGAAAATACTAACTTTATGTCCTTCATATTCAAGACATGCTGTCATGACGGTGTCACTTGCATCAGTGTTGTTGATACTGCAATTAATAATTTATCCAGAAACTGTGCACATTCTCTTGCACTAAAATTACGTTATAAGTACTGACAAGACTCATGTAGAGTTGGGAAATGGAGACATAGTCTTATTACAGGATCTGAGGTTATGACAGCAGTGTTGATGAAGATTCAGGTCGGCTAGGATATTACGAAGTTTCAATTGGTAAACAGTTAACCAACATTTCAAAGGAGCATAATGCCTTTGAAAGGTAAATGGCTGTTCATCAGTTTATGCAGTGTAAGATCCTAGGATACCTGAACCCTTATCGCATCGTTACCTTACAAGCATCAAAAACATGATTTGATATCTGTCTGTGTTTCTGTGTGTATATGAATTTACAATGGAATGACCATGAATTTTTTACTAGCTGTTATCTTCGTGGAAAAAGGATTTTTAAACTCTTGGAAAACATACCTTAACAGAAAGTGGTTACTTCATTGCTGAATGTGGTAAAGCCATTTGCTCTCAATGGCATGGTTACCATAATCAGTCATGATGAGAATCATGTTGAAGCAAAATAAATTGTGATTGTGATCATGTTCTGTGTGAAAATAATATTTCATGGGCTTTAAAACAATGGATTTCAAAATTTGTTTAATGAAAGTGAAATATCATGACATTAATTTCAGCAGAAATTTCGGATTTTATGACATTGACTTCTTGGGTTGCTTTCAGTCATGACAGAATTGTTTTAGTTAATCATTGTTTACATGACTTCCATTTTTTTACCTGTAAGTTGAGTAGTTTTTACCACTGGATTTGAGTATGATGGCTGCCATTGTTTTGGTTGTCCCGAATGGATGATTTACTATTGCAATTGCAACCATCTGTGTAATCAGAGTTCCTGGTAGTTATTGATATCATACTGTATCATCAGGGTTACCTGTATGAAAGGTCAGGTGTCAGGTTAATTCACAAGGCCATTTCAGCAAGCTCCATTCTTATCCAGTGCAGTAATTACGGTTTCAGAACTATGTGTGATGTGTATTCCCACAATAAACAGTTCATTGATTTGATTTGTTTGTATTAAAGTTACCATGATGGAGCATCTGACCACAATAAGAAACCAAATGCACAATCTCATGCCTAGTTTCAGGAAGCTTTCTGATGCTGGACTGGTTAATTTCTTTTGCATCAAAACTTATTTTTGATGACAACATTCATTATCGTGTTTCTCTCCTATTGTAATTTTCTGGTCCAGTGGCCAAGACATTCACACTTCATTAATTAATGTTTTGACTCTTCAGTTGCATGAGTGACAATATAAATTTTGGATAGAGACAGTGCGGCGATTCTCAGGTTATGAGATGATGGCATCAAAATCCATGTCCTTTAAGTATGTCAAATAACATACAACTTCCATGAGAAGTTTGTTGGGTATAAACTGTACAGTTTGATTTTCTGTACAAGTTTTTTTGTATCACTTTTTGCTTCAATAAGTACTGGTGATGTACGGTTGACATACATGCAGTAATAATGTGTGCCTTTGTGTAGTGTCTGTTGTTATTGTCCAAGTTTGAGCAAAATTGGTGGGTGTTGACATATTTTAGTACAGTTTAGTAAAATATATTTAGCAGTTCTTTTGTTGTGTGTGAACTGACATCAGATGTAGTTAACTGAATAGATGCATTTTTGTGATTTCTGTTACACATGTGCCAAGAGCCATGGATATCTGTGGAGAAGTGTAGTGTGAGATTTTGTGGCTGAACCTGTAAGCATCAGAAATGGTTCTGTGTCCTGGTACAGGCAGCTGGGATGATCAGATGGGTGGGGCATGTGGCATGTATGTGGGAAGGATTTGGGTTTTGGTGGGCAAACCCGAAAGTAAGGAACCATATGAAAGACCTAAGTGTAGAAGGGAGCATAAGATTAAAATGGATCTTAAATAAATTGGATGTGAGGGCATGGACTAAGTTCATGTGGGTTTGATAGGACAAGTGGTGGGGTGTTGTGAGCATGGTAATGAAACTTACAAAACTTGGGTTCAATAAAATGTGGGGAATTTGGTTGAGTAACTCTTAGTTCTCAAGAGGGGCTCAGCTCCATGGGCTTACAGGCTACTGGACTGTCTTTCTAAGTAAGTCAGCCTCATTTCTTATGTTTTCAGTTGCATTTAGAGTCACAGAATACATTCCAGCAAGTGAAAATAAGAATTTGTTGGTAGGATGTTCATGGCATATAGTTGTACATGTTTCTTAAAGCCAAAGAATTTTGACTGCACTGTACTCCAAATAAACACTATTTACTTTACTTTTGTAAACATATGAACTGGAAATTCATGTGTATTGAGGCAGAATGCCAGCAGTACTTAGACCGTGCCATGGGTCAAGTGCTTAGTTGCTTGTCTGTGACTGTGGAGGCCTGGATTCAATTCCAGGCCTGTGTGTCCTGGATTTGTGATGGACAAAGTGGCACTGGGACAGGTTTTTCTCCGAGTACTTTGGCTTTCTCCTGGCAGTACCATGCCACCAGTGCTCCATATTCATCTATTATTTGTCACTGATGCTATATAATCTTAACAACTGACAAGTGTCATTAAATAGTGCAAGTACTTAGTGGTACTCTTCGTGTATGCTCACATATTTATGTTACTTGGTCATGTGCTTTTATTGTCACAGTGGTAGTGCTGGTAATGGTGCTGTAAGATTGTGTGTGGGAAGTAACTTGTTCAAATATCTGCTGGCCCATACTGAACTTTGGTTCTTCCAGTCCCTCCAGACAAATATGCAAATAGTACCTCAGTTAGGAACAAAATCTCCCCCAATTTGACATCAGTTATCTTACTGTTTGACTATGCATAGTCTTGAGTTACTAACAGTATCGTCAAACAAACCACCCATCTGGATAAGAATGGAAGTGCTGTTCTCATCTATTTGATTAGTATGAGTAGTTAAACTCTACTAAATTTTGCAGTGTGTCTGTGCAGTGGTACTAGCTTCATCATGCAAATGGGTAACCTTGTGTGGGGCTAAAGACTGTGGTCATGGTACTGTGCAGCGTGAGTTTGTGCATGCAGCAAATATTCAGTCTGAATCACTCGCTCTATCTCTCTTCCATTTCATTTCTTCAGTTAACAAAAACCTTACTCCTGATTAAACTTTATCCTATATTAAGCCTGGCATTCTTCCTGAAATAAATAATTGAAATATGGTTTGACCGGTGCTTGGAGCTTTCAGCTCCTTGGTGGTTTTTGACAGTAGCTGATTTATAATGCATGTTGGTTTCTATCGTATAAGCTGCTCATATTACCTCATTCATATGTTTATTCCATCATCTTTGAGTAAGCTACTTGTAGGATTAAGATCTGTCATATTATTGGTAATTGTCTACCATGCATGCAAATGCTAGTACATGTTTAAGAAGTAGATACAGACCAAATGTTAATACAAAGTGAGGCTTTTGTTGTATAGATATTCCGTTCTCTCACAGATAAGGACATCAGTTGATCGTTCGGTTCTGTGGGATCTGTCTTCAAAAGCCTTATCTCATGCAGTAAGCACTGAGGTATTTGTTTTGTGTATGTTTTGCAACACTGCAGCTTGTGTGTATGGGAGTGTACCAATAGAATGACAAAGTCCATCCCAGTTCAAAATGGGACTATTATAAAACTGTGTTCTGTTGTTTCTGTGTAAAATTCAAAAGATACATGTATTGGTTACAGAATTTCTTCAAGGATCCTTGGAATACATTTGACTTCATCACTGTTATTGGCAGCATTATAGATGCCCTTGTTATAGAGTTAGGGGTAAGTAAGACAGAAGTGGTTGCAACACTACGGTGCATGGCCTGCTCATCTGCTCCTATGAGTAGTCTATATGGCATTTCAACTTCCTGAAGGGAAATGTTCAAATTTCTACTAGTCAGAAGTACAAACTATACGCATTTACCGTATATAGTAGTGTAGCAGGAATATTCATCTTTCATTATATCCTTGCAAAATTTGTCTTGTTAATGCCTCAGGCTGTAAATATGAAGGATATTGTTTTTATGTAAGTTTGTGATCACTGTTTTGTTAAGTGTACATAGTCATTAGACACTGTCGATCTGCCCACATTGTGGCTGATGGTGAGCTGGGGTAACTTAGTGCAGTATAATTTCTTTAATCTGGCACCTGATAGTCCAGCACTTGAGGAAAGTAGTCCCAAGACTGGAAGTTCTACCACCCATAATTTCCAGTGCGCACACTGATTCCTTGACTTTATATTGAGTTATGTGGACGTTATTGAGCCCATAAAGATATTATAATGCCCTCAAAAGATCAGAGATGAGTGAACAAGGTACTGCTGGCAAGAGGAAATATGTAATTTTTATTATTCCATGGAAATTTAAAATAATTAGGAAGCTTGAAATTGGTGAACATTTAAGTGTGGTTATAGCTTCATACAGCATGAGATCATGAACCATCTCTCATATAAAGAAATGGAAGGATGACTTATGATCATTTGTAAAATCACGTGAAACTGTGAAGGGCCTTTTCAAGTGACAGACATTGAGAGAGCCTAAAGTAGCACAATTGTACAAGGTGTTACATAAGTGGTTTACGGCAATGCATTCTGAAGGAGAACCTGTGTCTGGGGCTGTGATGATTGAAAAGCTAATTCTTCTTATGATGAAATGAAAAAATTAACAAGTGCACACAAGTGCATGTTCTCTGAGAACAGTAACAAAAGATGACATGTAGGAACTTTGGCCAGTATGGGTACTCTCCAATAACCCTGAATATTTTTAAATCTGATACCTGTCACAAGTAAAAAGAAAGGAGGAATGTAATGGCTGTCATTTTTAACAAGTACGAAGTAGACAAATCTGAAATCTGGCACCAGATTATCATGTTTGGATTCCTTGTATTTAAAGTAAATCATGTTTGATGAAACGTAAACAGATCCATGTGTAATTATGGTTAGGCTCATTACCACAGCATTTCTGTTTCCTGCAGTTGGAAGAGTCACTACAGTGACAGGCGGTTGGTATTTTCCCATCAGGAAGATGAAGTGTGTGTATCCCAGCTTCACTTTGCAGTTTGTCAGATGCATTAGTATTAACTCTACAGTTGTCCAGGTGGTTATGGCTAGATAACTCATCGGTGTAGATAGAAGTTCGTGCTTTAGAATGTTTCAGAAGAATGTACTCCCTTTGTTGTCATGACATACATGAAGATGGTGGCAGTATTTTCCTCTGTAGCTTGGTACTCATCTGTGAGAATAAGATACGGTGCCATGACCTAGTAGAGGAACACCACTTGAAGATCCTAATTATTTTTGATTTGAATAGTAAAGTTACGTACTTACCCTCAATATGTAAAATCCTTGTATCTGTACCAATTTGTTACGTACTGAATCCATTGCTACAGATATTGTAGTAAGCATATCAGTATTGTAGAAGCACAGTACTTCTAACAGTTCATCTCTTCATATATATAGAGTTTTTCTTGATATAATAAGAAGTATGAATGTAGTGAGATGCACTGAGGAACAGTGAGCCATAGATACCAGCACAACAAAGAGTTTGTTGGTAGCATTATGTATCTGACAGAATTTGTAAGCTGAAGTGCAGATTTTAGAGTAGTGGCGGCTGTGCTTGCACACATGGTATGCTGGAAATTTAGTAGGATTTTGTGCCCAGCTGAATTTGCTTTGCTTGAATCATCTGACTTGAGGATCTCATGAAATAAGTACAGTATTCATGACAGATGGTACACATATGCCAGAGTGTTTAGCTGATCAACTTGATATATGAGCTTCATCAGGTTCTTTTGAAAGTAATGACTTTAAATACTTGGTATGCATTAAATATGAAAATGATCATGTATGAGATAAAACTTTTCTAAGCAGTGTTCAGAACAGTGCAGGAAGGGGAGGAACATGGATGGATTGTCAGATTTGAGGTTCTCACAGTGATGTTGATGAAGGCTCAAGTCTTCTGGGTGGGGTCTTGCACTAGCGTGGCATAATATCTCAGAAGATTTAAATCTGTGCCAGCAGTAGTTATTTCATGACTTTAAATCAAACCATTATGATAACAGAATGGCTTCAAAGGTCTGCTGAAGAGTTTCTCATCCATTTTATATGTTAATGATTTGTCAATGTTGAATTTAGGGAGAAGGACATCAGTTTCCTCTTAAAATCAAAATATCACATTAATAAAATGGTGAATTTTTTTAGTATGACCATGTAAGAATGATGTACACTGAAGCCCACAGATCACAGCCAACCTTCTCAGCTGTAGAGTGTACTTTTGTGTGGCAGGTACGCCTGCCACATCACATTACTGTCTGTCATGCTTAACAAACTCATTTATGTAACTTTCCATGCAAGTCTGAAGGTGGATGGAGGTTACATTTACATTACTACAAAGTTAAAACATTATGTATGACATGAAGTAACATGTATTATAAATGCAACAGTTGGTGAAGGTATGTCGTGTTTGTTACTGACTTCAGAATTGAAGTATTTGTTGGCAGACTAATATGAATTTAAAATGATGTGTTACTGAACATTTACCGTCTTATTATTTTCTGCTTCGCTTTATATAATCTGAGAAGTGTTACTGAAATATGCACTATTCCTGAATGAAACAACCTGTCAAGTTAGGGAACCTGCAGACTGAACACTGCTAATGAGAAGGCTCAATATATAATTAGTGATAACATAGTGTATTGCTCATTGTTGCATATTACACACAGCCTCTATTGTTACGTCCTGAAGACAGATTCATAACACCATAGCATGATTTACTTTCTGTATGCTGTAAATCTTTATTGTGGCCAGTTTGGCACATTGAAAATTTTTTAGTTGCTTTACATGAATGCATGTTTCTCCACATTTAATGGAATAAGCTATCGGTACATTTGAAGATAGACCTAAAGGTTTATCTGGTTTTACTTAAGCTAGTCATGCACTTCTTGTTTCTTTCTGCCTTCTAATTTTTATTATGTGGCATTACAAGTGCTCGTACAATGATGATACAGTTTTTGAGTTCATATCCAGGGACTTAAGGTACAACTCTATTATTCTGTTATTAAATTTGGGTCCAGTTACGTTCAAAATTACTTAAATTTAAATGTTGTAGTAATCTTATTTTACTATTTCCCTTGCATAAGATGAGCTCAGGTCATGGTGTCATATTGTCAATCATTCCAACTTCTAAACCGAAAAAAAGTTTTTGTTGTCTTTTTCTGTTTTTTTGAATCAGGATTGGTTGAATCCTGTTGCTTGTCAGGGTACAGTTCGGTCTGAAAATATTTCTTCTTAATGTTTGCTTTTCAAATACACGTATGAAGGTTTAATGGTGTCAGTACAAGAGTGTGTCAGTGTTACCAATTTTAACATGAATATCTCCTGTACAGAAAGATTATAAAAATTATTGAAAAGGTTAGGGTATACATATGTGAAAGTATAAATTAGACCTGATTGGGTTTCTTTTATTCTCTAATGTATCAGCTTTAAATTTAATGTATTTAAACTACCAGAATCAGTATTATGACATTTATATTTATTTTACAGTGATTGTAGGGATACTGTATTCATTGCCTGAACACTTTGGGAAAGAATGGCATGATATAGTGTCTTCAAGTGCTTGTATCAGCTTAATACTATTTTTGTTTTGTTATATTTTATGCATTCTTTATTTAATAGTTGTCTACAATCGTACTAACTGTCCAGTTGGCTACATTGAACCTTCATCATCGGCGATTAATTGTGAACAGGAAGGCCTGTAAACTTCTTGGGCTAGTTACCATATATCTGTAAATGAAAGTGATGATAATAGTTGCTTATCACATGCAGTCTTGACAGAATGTCCTTAAAAGATTGTGTCTGTCAAAAAATGTATTATGTCTTCAAAAGATTTTGTCTGTTAATAAAATGTTTCCTGGCATTTATGTTTCATTACAAATAAAAGTTGTTTTGATCACATAAATACGTGTGTTAGGGACTTGTTGCATTTTTAAATATTAAACAAAACAAAAATAAAATTTGGTTTCAAATTTTTTTGCAGAGGAAATTGTTACATCTGAGAAAAGATACAAATTTGCATAAATACCACTTACTGGTGTGAGTTATTGTGATGACCTTTGTTTTTAATGTTCTATCAAAACTGGAATGTGGGGAAATTGTATCAAAGTACAACAGCAGTTTCATGTCAGAAGCAGTTTAGAAGGTGATGCAGTTCAGCAAAGGACTTAATTGTCTCTTAAATTTGGTCACTTACATATATTTCATTTTTAAAATTAGTAACAAGGTGTTCTGTTTGTACATGGAAATTATTTTAATTTTGACATTCAGAAGTCATATTCATTCCCATTCATGTAAATAGTGTAATTACAATATGCTGCACATGCAGTATTTGTTACATCTTGCATAGACAGTCTGCAGTAGCAAGCTGTTTAAGTGTTTTAACACTTAATATCTGTACACAGGCCTTCCTGCACAGAGTTATTTTTTGTTTCAGTTCTGATCTTGGAAACAGAATAATCATTCTGAGACAAGGTCAGAGTGAAACATGTGCTTCTTATCATTTATGTGTGTCCAATTTAAGTGAAGCAAATTGTATGATATTTATCTTAATTATTTATTAATTTTTACCCTCCAAAAAGTTGTTCGGAATGCTGTGTCCAGTCTGTGGTATTGGAGTGTTGTGAGAACATGTAAATGACAGAAATGTGACATAAAATTGGTCCATTGTGCTCTCTGCTTAGTGACTGACTGCCTTACTACCTCACTAAGTAACTGACTGACTGACTGACTGACTGACTGACTAGCTAGCTAGCTAACTAACTAACTAACTAACTAACTAACTAACTAACTAACTAACTAACTAACTAACTAACTAACTAACTAACTAACTGTCTATCTATCTGACTCCATGGAGCAGAGTACTTCTTTCAAAGCTAACAAGTCCTCAACTAGTGGAGAAATTCCCCAATTTATGTAACCCAGAGATTCGTTGCCACATTCACAAGAGCAGGCTGCCTGTTCCTAACGTGATGCAGATCAGTCCAGTCTGTGCCGCTTCTTCCCACTTGCTGAAGATCAGTTTTAGTATTAGCCTCCCATCTATGTGTAGGTCTTTCATGTGGTCTCTTTCCCTCAGGTTTCCTTATCAAAACCCTGTATGCAACTTTACTATTGTCCGTACATGCCACATGCCCCACCCATCTTATTCTTTTTGATTTGATCACCTGAATAATATTTGGCGAGGAATATAGATCATAAAGCTCCTCATTATACAGTCTTCACTTCCCTTGTTACCTCGTCACTCGTAGGCCCAAATATCTTCCTGAGCCCCCTATTCTCAGACACTCTCAGTCTGTCTTCCTCCTTCATGGTGAGAGACCAACTTTCACACCCATGTAAAACAACAGGAAAAATTATAGTTCTGTGTATCTTTTTATGTTTTTGGATGTCAAAGTGGAAGAGGAGATCCTGCACCGAATGAGAGCAAGAATTTCCTTAGTTGGGTTGCTCTTAAATTCTTCATGAATGGAATTTTGATTTGCTAGGGTTGTTCCCAGATTTCTGAACTCTTCCTCCATTTCAAAGGATTTATTACATATCTGTATGTTGTGTTTGTCCTGCATTCTGTTCATGAGACATGAACATATACTTAGTTTTCTCAGCATATGCTTCCAGACCAGTGTCCTTACTGGCAATTAAACAAGCTTCGGTGGTTTTCTTTTTAATATGTATGCTTTCACCAAATAAGTTAACACCATCAGCTATCTACTGACCTATTAATTAAAAAAACCTTCACCAACCATTAATTTGACCAAGTATCAGAAGGGGCTGTACTGTATGGGAATAAAGGTATATAATGCTCTACGCTCATATATTAAAATGGGAAGTAATAATCCTAAAAGGATTTTAAATGATTTTTTAATAAAAATACATTTTATTCATTAAATAAATACTTTGAGCAACAATTTAGTTAAATTATTAAATTGATTGTACTTAATCTTGTATTGATATATGTATTTATTTTGTAATAGTTTGACATGTATAAGTTATATTTTATTTGAATGTTAAATTATACTGTGTTATCTTACACATCATGCTAGGTTTATAGTTATGTATTATTTATGTGTTGATATGATGAACACATTGCTTGTTATAAGCAGACATCCATTACTATATTGACTATATCCATATCCTAATAGATTTTGTAACTCTGCAAGGGATATAATGGAGTGTGAAATCAATCAATCAATGGGGACAGGAAAGAAGAAAAAGTAGTGGTGACATAAATACATATTAAACAAAGTGTACAGTTACTTAAATTTATGTAAACATTTTTGGACATTGATGTAGTTTATCCTATTGTAGGATACAAATCAACTGAACAAAGTTTTATTATTCATATTGTGTTTCCCAAAATGTCTTCGTCATTTCATTGTTATCTTCACGGAAATTCACAGTACTTCAGCAAAATGTTTTTATTCAGAGAACCGTAAAAACAATAATAACTTTGCAAGACCTTCATACTTATGATTACAAATTTTTACGTGAAGCATGAAATTCTATTGCAATATCTTGTTCTTGTAATATTAGTAATTCTGTTCACAGTGGCTACTAAAATACAAGAAGATATAAAAGAAAAACAATAATGAATGGTTCTTCAATAAATGGCTTACAGACCAAGGCTAACATTCACACCACTTCATGGTACTGTACTCTGTGGCAACATGCTATAGCTTGCTTCCTGCTGTGCGCCACTCAATATGATGGATATTCTCTGGCCCCACACTATGCACCACTTTATTTAGCTACACCCTTCATACGACTATATTCTATGACAGTATACTATGCACCCATTCATATGACTGTATTCTGTGACAACACACAATGTACCACTTCATATGACTGTATTCTATGAGAACACACTATACGTCAGTTCATACGACTATATTCTGTAACTACACACTGTGCACCACTTCATACAACTATAGTCTATGACAACACACCTTGCACCACTTCATACTGCTATGCTTTGTGACAACAAATTATGCATCACTTCTTAAGACTGTATTCTATGACAACACACTGTGTACCACTTCCAATGATATTCTTGAAAGGAGGATGCAGTTTAAGTTGCAAGTGATTTTATTTGTATTTGTATTTATTGTATTTGTGTGTTCAAATACTAGTGACATAGGAGACTGTTCGTGTGGTATGGACACTAAGTAAGAGAAGTATTTTGTGACGGTGCCGGTAGTTACAAACCTTATTTGTTGGCCCTCTCATTGCTTCTGTTATGCATAACAAATCAGTGAATTTTGATACATTGTGCAATTTGCTTCATTGATGTAATGACATATAAATTGCACAGCAGATCACAAGAATGTCTGTCATAACAGCCTTGCCTGTAATCTTTGTTCTGTGAATTTGAGGCATTCACTGTTTCCTGTTGTGCAAAATCTTTCTGTCTTAAGCACTGATGGCAATGGTAACTTTCCTGACCGTTAGTTTTCCTTTTGATTGTAAATGTTTGCAAGCCAAGAAAATTACACCTCAGACCTGGCAAAACTGATTGAGAATTTAACATTGCTAGCAGTGGATTGTTGTTGTGTTTAGTAGTTTCTTTGTTGAAAGACATGGACTGGTGATTGTTTATAATGATGCATCTTTTGGTGAAGTGCATTGTTTTAGATAATCTCTGGTTCTCAAGGCTACCCATCAAAGCAGCCACTTCCTTACCTGTACCAGCAGCTCATTGGGTGTGTCAGTGCAGTGCTAATTGGGCGGGTAGGAGAACGGCTACCTGCTGTCTGTTGGCTGATACACACTGTCCTGTCAACTGAGGGGTTCAAGTAAAGGATGTGAACTGTTTTGTTGGAATGCAACCAGGTCATGTCAAGGTGTGTGGCTGTCTGACAAAAGGGATATTTGTATCATCTGAAGTAAATTAAACTTGCACATTTTAACATAGCTTTGCTTGCTAGGCAATGTGTGGATTAAATAAATGATGTACTTTCAAAAGATGAAAAAGACTTGCTTTATATGTTCTTACTTGAGTTAAATTTCTGTACTTGAAATTCAGATACACTAGAAAACATACCTGTTTACAAAATTGTGGGTTCATTTGGCCCATTGCCATGAAATCCATGTAAGATTTAAAACTAACATCTTTTGATTGCTTTGCAGACATGCTGTGGGTAGAGTGGTGTGTCTCATCGCTTTTCAGAATTAAACTAATCACTGTTTTACCATAATTTTGTCAGACACCCAGATTATTGGCATGGCCATGTGGGAGGCTTACAGATCAAATTCATGCAGATATACAACATCTTGAGACGATGTCATCTAATAACTATTATCTCAGAGATTACAACTTCCAAACCTGTTACCTGAGACGGTGATTTTCAAATTAGTTTTTTGACATATTGAAGATTTTGTGGGGTATATTTGCATAGTCTGATTTGTATTCCCCTTGTAGATGTTGTCCAGTGAACTTGTGTTATTTGTGTAGTAACACTGGTCCATTTGTCCAGAAATTACTGAATAATGCACAGGAGAATTTCATCAATGTGGGGTTCTTGCGCCTGTTCCGTGCCGCCCGACTCATAAAGCTGTTAAGACAGGGCTACACCATCAGGATATTGCTATGGACATTTGTACAGTCCTTCAAGGTAAATGTTGAACACAGTACCTGCTTTTCTGTTGTGACGTGTGTCATTTCCTTAAGGCTGCAAAATTACTTCTTTTGAAATTAATTCAAGGTTAAATGATAGAACATATAATTTATACCACACATTTTCAGTTTAAGTACCCAGTATTACAGGATGGAACGTGTCAACAAGCTGTAAGTTTGTTTTGTACACTGAAATGTATGTCATGTTGAGGTAAACATTTTAAGAAACCTGGATTTGAATTATGTTAGATTTGAGGCTACCACAATGGTGTTACAGCAGATTTAAGTACTCTCGGATGTTAAGTAAATAGTTACTAACACTGCAAAGGATCATAGTATCTTCACCTTCATGTTAATGGAACACACTTAGGTGGCTTGAAACATCATGACTATTGATCAGTTGGTACTACATAACATACCACAAGCCTTGAACTTAGATTTATGTTGGCTTCAAAAAAATTTTTGTGCATTTGGAGTGCCGAATAGTTTTGTGTAGTCTGTTTGTAAAGTGTGGCAGCTGTTGTGACTAAGAGGCACAGCTGTGATGTTCCTCTCTACCTCCAGCCAGCTTGTGTTCCCCAGATGGACAGTCATTATGGAACTGACACCGTCACTGTCCTTATGTGTGGAGGTGTTTTGAAGGCCTTCAGATGTCAGCAGGACGGAGAAGTTACAGTAGAGTTACTGTACCAGGCAAAGTCTTGGATCTGACAGTATCTAGCTCTTTTTCATATCATATTTTGAAACCTCTGAATTAGACACAGTAAAATTAATAAAGGGATCAGGTGCAAACTCTGTTGAAAATGTTGCTTATAAGTAATACTTTGAAACTTGTTTAAAAGTGAATTTTGAAGTGCCTTGTGTGAAAGTTTTCTTTGCCATCATTCAAAGTATCAGAGCATTTGTCCTGTTATTGGTACAAAACAGGAACTTCCTGCCCATGTTGTGCCTCTCTCAGGTATAATGTTTTCAAGTTTGGGGTTAGGGTACCATCTCAGGGGGGCCGCGGTGGCGCAGTTGGTTGAGGCACTGTGCTACAAACCGGCAGGTCGCGGGTTCGATTCCCGATGGTGTCAGTGGAATTTTTCATTGGCATAATCCTGTCGGTCGCACTATGGCCCTGGGGTCGACTCAGCCTCTAACGGAAATGAGTACCAGGAATATTTCCTGGGGGGTAAACGCGGCCGGTGCGTAGGGCTGACAACCTTACCACCTTCATGTGCCGATTGTCTAGAAATCTGGGAGCCTTGACCTCCTGGAACCCTGTGGGCCTGTCCAGGCCTGTAATGGGACTGCTTTTTTTACCTTTTGTACCATCTCAGAGGTCACTTCCATAACAAATATTTGTTGTCCTAATCATTATCATTGGTATCATTCGTTGATATTACCACCAAAATAGTTGATCATATACCGAAACCCACCCCATTCTGGTAGTGTATGTGTTCCCTAACCTATTTGGCCATCTTATATTTGGTCTCCACAGTGATCCATCATCTGCTAAAAAATGTTTATACTACTGTACTTGTAACTGAACATCAGTAATATGTTTTCTTCCTGAGGGTAAAGTGACAGGGCCGACTAGCCTGAGGTTAAGAATGGGTGGAGCTATGCTTCTGCTCCCCACTGTGCCTCCTTGGCATATGGGGAGAAAATCCCTTTGCAGTTATTATTTCTTTAGGAAAACTTATTCCTACAAAAATCTCTGAATGAATGTATCCAAAACAGAATTCCATGTTTGGTAATATACCATCATGTTACATGTGGAAAAGAGCTATAATATTCAGTTCAAAACTACACTGCCTGTTTGTAACTTTCCTGTGACTGATATGCATTGTTGGTATGATGGATTCATATTGAATTTTGTATTGCAACTTACCATGTAACATTGAACATGCTCTTACTGGTGCATAAACCACAAATTTTGTTTTCTGTCAGGATATTCACTGAAAGCTTCAAAACTATGTTTCATCCTATTAAATATATGCCCTTCAAATCTGTGTTGATCCATGTAGAATATTTTGCGACTGCATTATCTTACACTGACATGATTTAGGAAACAAAATAAAATTTGTGTATGAATTCAAAAAATTGTCCTTCCATTATCATTAAAATTTGTTTTACATTTATGTGCAGAGAGTCTGATGAATGTACTGAATCATAGCTTGTCATCCAAGATTAGATGTTACCAAAAGTACTGCACATTGTCAAATTCTAATCCATAAAACATATCAATTAAAACTCAATTTAAAATTATCTAGAATGAAATTAACTTCAAGATATCATACTGTTTCACTGGTAGCAATTAGTATTTTCTGTGTACAGTTATGGCATTTTGATACATTTACATCATTTATGTCTGTTTCAATAACACAGTGTGTGACCCTGGAGACCCACAGTGCTTAAATACAACATGTCCTGAGATTATTGTAACATTTAATTGAACTTACATTTAAACATCATGTTCTAGTATGTTTTATACTTGAGCATGATGTCACCTTATTCTAAATTTTCTGTTTCTACTTTTATGTTGTCTTGTCATGGCCGTTGCTTGTGCATAAACTCTCGCATGTCATACAGCAATAATTACATATTTCGCTATACATTTCAGCCTCGTTTCTGTTGTCAAACCCCGCCCCACACACATACACATGCACATGCACACACAGATTCTCATCAGAGTCACTTGGCTCTAAGATGGCCGCATGAAGGTTGGTGTTTGATGACTTGTGTCTCCTGGGGTGTAATGATATGGTGTGAGGTTGCTGGTTCTTGATATTTCAAAGGTTCTGGGGGTCCAAGAAGAATTTTTGGATGCCTTGACCCTTGAAGATGAAGACACTGTGTTCTTCAAGTTACCAGGAGACACTAACCCAGATACACATCGTCACTTCCTAGGAGACCTGAATTCTGAGCTACACCTTAGATCTTGCAAGGGTGACTTATTGTAATGGGTTCTGCTTGTGACCTGCAGTGTTCATGATGAGCATCAGCTGTGTAAGGAGAGTGCAGTAGTAAACAGATAATAAAATGTTTTAGTACGTCAGAACAGAGTAGAATAAGTAGGGGTCGAGCCCCTGTGGTCCCGATGCACATAGGCCTTACCGGCCCTTTGTGCCCCCTTCCTAGGCCCTATTCATGAGAGCCCCATCCTTCTAAAGAAGTTCCACATTGCCCCCAGACTCAGACCTCTAATGTCCTTAGGGTCCATAAAAAAGGATCCCAGATAAATATGCCTGAGTGTCGCCAGGGCTTCACACTCGTGCAAACACAAGGGCTGAGGTTTCTTTCCCAGCGCCGTTATCTTTCGAAGTCCCCAAGGAAAAGAAGCTCCCTCTCAGGTCCCGCTCTGGAGCTCCTGCATTGAGAAAGATGCTCCATCACCAGAGCCCTCTCTACCTGTCTCTCAAAGTCCCCAGAAGCGAAACCCGCCCTCCAGGTGCCCCTTACAGAGCCTCTACATAGAGGAAGGTGCTCCATCTCCAGATCCTTCTTTACGTAACTCTCAAAGTCCCCAGAAAAGAAGCCCCCCCCTCCAGGTTCCCCTTACAGAGCCCCTACATAGAGGAAGATGCTCCATCTCCAGAGCCCTCTTTACATAACTCTCAAAGCCATCAGAAAAGAAACCCCCCTCCAGGTTCGCCCTACGGAGCCACTACATAGAGAAATATGCCCCATCTCCAGAGGCCTCTTTGCATATCTTTCAGAGCCTCAAGAAAAGGAACCACCCCTCTGAGTTCCCTTTATGGAGGCCCTACATAGAGAAAGATGTTCCATCTCCAGAGCCCTCTGTACATATATTCAAAATTCCCAGAAACTAGGCCCCCCTCCAGGTTTCCTTCTCAGAGCCCCACAGAAACAGATGCTCTGTTCCCAGACACTTTCTCTGTCTCTCACAGTCCCCGGTGAAAGAGCACCCCCCTCCAGGTTCTCCATCAGGGCCCCGATGGATGGAGATGCTCATCACCAGGGCCTACCCTACATACTTCTCAAAATTCCAAATAAAGGAACCTCCTTCCAAGTTCCCCTCGAGGCCCTACAGAGAGAGATGCCCATCCCCAGGGCCTTCTACACATATCATTTATAAAGCCCAGTAAAGGATCCCCACTTCCAAGTTCCCCTCTCAGAGCCCCCATAGAGAGGGACGCGCCATATCCAAAACACACCTTTACTTATCTCTGAAAGGCCCGGGAAAAGAGCCCCCTACCTGGTTCCCCAAATGGGGCCCCCATGGAAAGCGCTGCCCCTCCCTTTAGTATGTGAAGTCAAGCAGCAGACTGCTTTCCTACATTCTGCTATCATAGACATGGTAGATGGTTAAAAGATAAAGGTCTTAAGATGAGAAGGACAAAGTCAGCAATTTGGGTATGTAGGGCAGCTTTGTGGTGTGTTAGTGTGTCTGCAAATTATGAAATGATTGAAATAGGAGCTTGAGAGTGTTTATGCACATGCTGTGTGCTTGGTTTTCAACTGTTGACTGTGGTACATGTGTGAAGCAACAGTAAAGCGTACAATCAAGAATAAAAATCCTGCAGTCATATATTGTAGTGTGTCTGTGTGGCATCTTGTGAATTTCTCTTGTATCTAGTCCTGCTGTCAACACTGACACAATTCTTTTAGGTTAATAAGGAAAGTACTAAAGCAATTTTTTTTTATTATTTGTTAGTATTTCTAATTTTATTCTCCATATTACTGGTTTGAAAGTACTGCATGCAAAGATGTTACATGCTAAGTTGGCACCTAATTTTTGATATGGATCCAGTGTGTTTTATTTAGTGCTTCTCTCCACCACTGAAAACTGTATTTAGAGTACAGTTCAGAACCAACACACAGTGGATACCTGTTGCGGTTCCGAAGGTTGTCGACACTAAACACTTGCACGATATATTTACTGAGCTCAAGATTACACACAAGTTCACAAGACTGCCAATGTTCATAAAATTACTGTTAAATATCAAGGCAACTGAAAGGTAATTACTGCTTGTTCAGTAGTTAATGCAGCTGTCACTTGACATTGCTATCACTATGATCTTTTAACAAGCAAGTGCTTAGTAATTGCTGAGTTTTTGTAGGGTAACATGTGTTTGAGCACAGCTAATAACTGATTTCGCAATTGGAAACAGTGTGTACTAACAATATTGCATTTACCTTTTTTAAGTTCTATCTTCTGTTGAGTGATGTTTCTGTAATCATTATTTTAAAGTTCATTTTCTTAAATTATATTTCAAGAGTAATTTTTCTTTTTGAGTTATGAAATTTGACGTTCTGTGGCATTTCTATTAATTTTTGGCTGACTGCACATTTTGGAGTGTCATTTTAGCAAATAAAGCTGCTCACATTATCAGTTTTTGTAACCATAACATCTGCTATGAATGCAAGGTGCTGTATTATTATTTGGGTTTGATTATGTCACTTTGAAGTTGGTACTCACATTGTCAGTGTTTTGAGAAACAGCTGCTGAAGCATAGCCACATTTGTGCACTTCAGAGCCATGGAGACTGGTCCAGTAGTAGTAGTAGAATACATTCAGACAAACAGAACTATTGTATTGGCATTTAATTTTATTTTTCTGCATTGCTTTTTGCACATACTATTGATAATATAGATACAGAATTATTTCGGTATGAGCTGAGCATTGATGAGTTAATACTTTATTGCAGCAGTTGTTTGGAAATACATATTAAATACAGTTAGTGATCTAATATAAGCAGTATGCTCTGTGATACATGTGTAAATCTCCACATTGTCACCCTGCTACAAAACCTATAAATGCGCTGCTACTGGATAATTCTTCGTCTGTTTTGTGCTATGAGAATGGTTCCTTTTGGCTGAAACATTTCTTGATAGATCCAATTGAACAAAGCTGTTATTGTTATTGCTTTGAAAGATATTTCTGTCTTATACTTTACTTTAAAATGTGACATTGATAGTAACTTCTATGAGATCCATTCAGAAAGCTGATATTAATACTTAGACTTCCAAATGTTGATAATAAGATGGAAATATTTCATATGAAAGGAATAACAAGATTGACACTTTGTGTCTGATGGTTGGAACTGTGGTGCATGGTGTGCTATTATATACCAACATCAGATTTCATTGCCTGTCTCAGGTCTCACTCTCAAGCTAATAAATTGACATGTGCACCATACACATTCCTCAGCAGGTTGCCTTAATTCTCACAGCGTAGCACTAGCATATAGTAGTGTTTGAGGTAATTGCATTGTTACATAGCTGGTTTTCATATTCCTGAGCTGCATTGTCAGTTGTAGACAGCTGTCATCATGTTTCATTATCACCATCCCATCCAATTGCCTCACATGTGTTCCAGTTAAAATAATCACATTTGAAAGTAAACATAAGTTTATCCTTTAGAACTCTGCTTAAAAAGTAGTTGTTATTTGTGTAACCATTTCTCTCCAGTTGTTAAGAATCCTATCACAGCTAGACAGAAAACGATGATGATGATGATGATGATGATGATGATGATGATGATGATAAAGTTGAAGCCGTGTGTACGGTGAACTCAAATTAAGATTGTGCTGCTGTATGTGTCATTTGCATTTATAGACCTCTCAAAACAAAATTTCAAAGCATAATCATGGAAAGATTACTTAACACTCTGTTTTAAAAGTGACTGCCATTGTAAAATATAATTTGAAATGGAATGCCAGAGAGAAACTTTATAAAGTTGGTAGAACAGTACATAAGATCACACCAAGCCATAGGTAGTTTAGTACATCTTATATCTCACTATTTTACTATGAATCTTTTTGTATATTTGCTGTCATTTATGGAAATAACCAACAATATGCAGTACTGGCACCTTAGAGATAATAAAATGTCTTTGTTCAAAATAAAAAGTACGACGTTAACTTGTTACATGTAGTAGCAATCAACATATAAGTGAACTAGCCTCAGTTACATTAATATCAAATGAGTATTTAATAAGCACGATTTAGTATGTTGCTAGTGGAGCATAGTGACCATTATTATTTATAATAATGAGGGAGCTTCAACTTGCTTCCATTTTGAGTTTTCGTGTATGGTAGATCTAGGCAGTAGAAGCATGTTCGCTGTTGTAGTCTCCAATAAGCAAGACAAATGGAATTATGTACATGCGTACGTACACGGTGTGATCAATAAGTTCCGAGACTAGTTGTGTAACTTCACTAAGGGAAGGAGTTAGGACGCGCCCCCTTGCTGGAATGTGGCCTTGAGTCTATTTCTGAATGGCACAAAGGACGACCTGAAACCATTACGCAGTGCCTGTCTAGCGTTGGTGGAACGAACACGTACAACTGTGCCTCGTCACACTCAAAATGTCGGAAAAGAAGGAACAGCGTTTGTGCATCAAGTTTTGTGTCAAACTTGGAAAAAACGGTGCGGACACTTTTGAAGTATTAAATCCTTCTTTTGGTAGCGAGTGTTTGGTTCATGCTCGGAGGTTTTGGTGGTTTAAGAGGTTTAAAGCAGGCCGAACTACGGTTGATGACTATCCGCGATCAGGCCGACCGTCAGCAAGCAGAAGTGATGTTTATGTGACACGCGTGCAGATGAGCTATTAACACTTCATGAAATTTCTGCAGAGGTTCGCATATCTTACGGTATGTGCCAAGCCGTTTTGACAGAGGATTTGAACATGCGACGCGTTTCTGCGAGTTTCGTTTCTCGAGTATCCGCCATCGAACAGAAGGAACACTGTCTCCTTCAAGAGGCAGAAACGGATCAGAACTTCATCGAAGGCATCATCACAGGTGACCAGACATGGGTTTACGGATATGATCCGGAAACGAAACGCCAGTCTTCGCAGTGGAAGTCACCCAAGTCTCCAAGACCCAAGAAAGCGCGTCAGGTGCATTCCAAACTGATTGTTTTTTTTGACATGGAAGGGATTCTTCACTATGAATACGTCCTCGAAGGCCGAACAGTGAATCAACATTAGTACTTTGAGGTTCTGAAGCGACTGAGACTCGCTTTTTGTCGCAAGAGGCCAAAGAAACGGGAATCCCGCGCGTGGGTGCTGCATCACAGCAATTCACCCGGGTACGCAGCTCACTCTGTTCAGGTTCAGCAACCACTCTACTCCCGTGACGTGGCTCTGCGTGTCTTCTTTCTGTTTCCCAACCTTAAAATGACACTAAAAGGAAAGAAATTTGACGACATTGACATGATCAGAGAGTATACAAGGAACCACGTTAGTAGTATTCTGAAAGACTCTTTTAAAAAGTATTTCGAACAAAGGCAGAACCGCTAGCATAAGTACATAGCTTCACAAGGAACCTATTTTGAAGGAGATTAAGTGTTGGTAAGCAATAAAGAAAATTTTTTACTGAACCAGTCTTGGAACTTATTGATTACACCTTGTATGTCTCTGAATTGAGGCATCAGTTTATGTATCTGCAGTAGATGGCAGATTCCATTATTTGAAATATGACTTAAGAAATATATGCATTGATATCCAGCTGCTTAAATTTAGCATGGACAAGGATGACAAAACTGGTCATTGAAATGTGTTTATGTATTTGGGTTGGTGGATAGAATGAAATTAAAATTTTTATCTCATTGAAACAGACTAGTTTAAGTCCAGTATTTGCCAGTATACTTTAATTTTTGCCATATTACCTGCAGAGCCAAGATGTTACTTTGTTAAGTAACAGTGTGTGTAGAATATATATTACATGTAGCGTTTTCCAGGTTTTATTTTTATGATTTTCAAAATTAACTACCAAAATTAATTTTCTATGCCTGTTTTTACTCTTTACGCAGATTAAGATTCATAGAAAAGGATGTTTAAGGTTAAAGCCTGACCCAGCACAGGTTTGGGACATTCTAACATAAAATAAATTAATTTTACAAAGAAAAGTTGTTGTAATTTTGGCTGCTGCCAAATGTATAAATATGTGTAGAAGTCTGTTTTAAAAATTACAGACTCCCTCCTGTCCATGTTGTACATGTTTTCATTAATAAATTTCAGGGTAAATAACTTAGATCATTTGTAAGTAAATTCAACTATACAAAGCATTAACACGGGGAATAAATGTGGTCTTCAGAGACCAATTGCCAGACTTGCATGTTTCCAGAAAATTGTATGCCATAGGTGGCCAAACATTCGATTGCAATCTGCCAGTCTATCGTAGCCAGTTGTTGGGTCAACCATGGCTGCTTTTTAGTTGCTATCAAAATTTATTTGCCACATCACTATGATCAGTAGCTGTTTATATGACAGCACTTTTTGGATCAACCTACCTCTGCAAAGAAGTCTTCTCCCAGATGAAGACAATTAAATCAAGATACTGAAGCCATCTGACCAAGGAACATTTAAAATACTGTCTTCCGTTGTGCCTGAGTAATTATGAACCCTTAATCAGTAAGTTATCGCAAGACACGCAGTGTCATGCATCAACTTCGCAATAGGAAGGTCAGTGAGGAACACACTGTAATTGTGAGAAATTTTTTTAATTCGAAAAAATCAATTTTTAGTACATGAAGCTTTTATATGTTTGATGTTGTTGTGCTATTTTTACACTTCTTTGCCTGGTTAACCTAATATTAATACATTATATTCGATGGTAGATGGTGAAAATTTTCTGTCTCCAGAGGAGGTCACGTGTCCAAAAGTCTGGCCACCCATGGCTGCATCAAAGCCTTCAGCAGTCTACCCCCTGGCCTCAGATGTAAGATGAATAAATAGCTGTGTTATAAAAAAGTATTTTAAAAGGTATTCAACACATAATCCTTCTAAGTTTGTCCATATTTAGGCAGTATAAATCTTCTGTTGTATGCGTGTAAGAATTTAATGTAACTCAGGAAGTAATAATACTTTCAGTCATACTTAACCTATATTTTATAATTTATTGCACACGGTGTAGGTGTAATTGTTCTGACTACTGGGTCCAAGCTGTGTGTGTGTGTGTGTGTGTGTGTGTGTGTGTGAGAGAGAGAGAGAGAGAGAGACTGGGATTCAATTTTCAACAGAGGGAGATTTTTTCATGTTCACGGAAACTCCCCAAACAACAGTGGAACCCATCCAAAAACCAGACTACAGATAATTAGAGTTTTAATGTCAGGGTTGCATCCTTGTAGCTGACACACTGTATAATGTTCTGTGCTTTTGAAACTGTGCATGCTTAACTGACCTAGCTGTGAGGCTGGACCTGTGACTGGGATTAACATGTAGAATATCTCCACACCACCAGATTGACTAATATTGTCTGTGTGTGTGCATGTGTGTCCTGCTTACAGGCGCTGCCATATGTCTGTTTGCTGATTGCCATGCTGTTTTTCATCTATGCCATCATTGGAATGCAGGTATGAATACTATTTGTCTATTTTTATTTCCTTGTAATAATGTTAATTAAATTTATGCATTAAGTGCCCATAATTATGCAGTTTTCAGCTCTTTGTAAGATAATTATGTGGAGTGTTTTACATTTCGGATTTATGTTGGATCTTCTCCTGTAATTCCACATTTTTACAGCCCTATCCTCATCTCTTTCTGTCAGAACTCCTGCAAAAAATACTTCAATTCCAAGTTAAGTGCATAAAGTGGATATTCATATGGAACATGATAAAAACTAATAAGCGAACAGGGATAGTGTTTTTAGTTTTACTAGCATCTTGTTCTCTGAAGATATTAGATTAAAATTTGGAAACTGAACAGACACCATTTGCAGGATGATGAAAAATGATGTGTGGTGTGAACAGATTGCATGGTCTGTGAAGATTGTTACATCTTTACTCTTTGCCAGCTTGTATAAAATGATTACATTCAGAGATTTAGAGAATGTGTGGATGGGGAAAGAAATGCAGTACCGTAATAACAGTATTGCAGGTTCACTCTTTCCACCTTACTGTTAAGAGGGACAAATGAAATTCACTTGGAACATGCCTGAACAGTTAATAAGATCGTGTCTGGTGCTGCCCTGCTATTGAAACACTGCAAGAAATTTTAATATGTTGTACCTCATCTTTACTTTTTGCATTTAATTTGTGAAGGTTATGAAGGAGTTACATTTAGTTTACATGTCATCTGTACCCTCTGCCATTTGTATTTGTCACCCGTGTGCAATAGTAGTTTGTAGTTTGTAATGTTAATCATGTACAAATTGGCACAAGGAAATTAACACAGTGTCAGCGCTATTCCTTTTTGTAAATGTCACTGGAGTGCATAACGTTGTACCTGCCCTATATTCCATTGGAGTTGTATATTGTGTTTAAATCAAATGAATGCCCCTTAATACATGAGAGAACTCTTGGAGAAGTTCTCTGTTTGGGTTGTAGATGTAACAGCATAATTATGCTGATAGACATGGATAGTGATGGTAGCAGAAAATGAGTGGCCAGGTTTGAAAGCCTACAATTTCATTGTTACATTTCAAGCTCCCCTCTTTTTGTGACGTAGAAAAAAATGCATTAATTTTTCCACATATGACTTACATCCTGCAGGTATTGCGTGCCATGCACAAGTGTAACGAGTGTAAGTGTGTTAAGTGTTGAGCGTTAAATTCAAGGTTATCAGTATGTGCTGTATATGTAAGTGCATATGTACATCTTGCCTCTTTTCATTATATTATATTACATAACATACATACAAGCTTACATCTCTGTATGCAAATCCTCCCACCCACCCACCCACACACACACACACACACACACACACACACACACGCACGCACGCACGCGCGCGCGCGCGCGCACACACACACACACACACACATGCATTGTCAACAGCAGACATTAATCTTTTGGCGGCCATATTTAAATACCCACAGACCGCCTTCGCGTACCACATTTTTCTCCGCCAGCCATTTAATTTTTTCACATGGTTTACAAAAAACCTTTATATTATGTGAACCAAACAAGATTAAATAATGAGTTAAGTGGCACTTTGTGGGCAATAAGACAGAGATATTTCTGCGTGTCTTCGAGAAAGCAGCAAGTATTGTTATTTCGTAAATACACAAAATAATTTTACAGAATACTCAAAAATTTCAGTTTCTTTCACTTACATTTCGGTATGAGCCCCCAGTTTTGCTTAGGTGGCCTCACTTGTGGTTCTTACAGTTGTGCCTTGGTGTAGTATTCGTTAGAACATGTTCTTACAGTCCGACTTCACACTCTCGGCACTTTACGCAAACTTTTCGTGTTACACCGCTGGCCGTGCTTACGCGACACCAGACGGCACAGGCCAGTGTTTGCTGCTGCTGACTCCGAGACCAGCGACATGTGCTTCAACATTTTGTGGTCTACCTAATGGCCTTTGCATTCTCCTTTCTGGTGCAGCGTGTGCCAACATATTCCTCACGAGGGTCAATTGAAAATCTCAGTGTGAACATTGCTTACCCCTCCTTGAGGAAAGATGAATGGAACTGTTGAGAATATCCAGGTCCAGCAGGAGGAAAAACAATTTTTTTTTGTCCTTTTGAATGAGCTACTGCCGATGGAATAGCTGTTTGCCATTCTTTCTGTCTTATCCACACAGCCGTCATTTATGTGTGACGCTTCATAGTCCTTTCTTCTGCGGCCCCATGTATAGGCTTGTACTATAATTCTCTGAGGGCAAGAGGGGCATGTTCATTGCAGGGTTGCTGGCTGTTGTGTCTATTGATCTGGCTCACTGTCACCATCATCCTTTTCACCAGAGGCACTGGACAAATTTGAGCTGCTAGAGTCGTGACAGGTTAGTGTCTTGCTGTCCAGTTGTTGCTGTGACCCCCCTGGGCCCCGGGCCCCCCCCCCCCCCCCACCCAGGCCCTTCCAATATCTGTAATGCTGTCACTTGACATCCAAGCTTCTTTGCTCTCAGTGTCAGAAATTACTTCAGATATTTCTCCGGGCGTCAGCAACCTTGGTTGGGTCCATTCATTATTTAGCCACCACTCACACCACTGCGAAATGCTTTCTGAGAAGAAATAATAAACTTCCTCAGCAACATTGTTTGTGTAAACTCGGCAACGAGTCTGAGAAATGCAACGCAGTGTCCTGAGCTCTGAATGGGGGTCGCTCAAACGAAAAGGTTGCAGATAAAGGTCCGCTTATTGCTGTTTGTCGCCACATTATCGTTGTAACCCTAGAGCTGTGTATTGACACTCTCCAGACTAAACCCTTATTCATACAAAAACACACCCAATGAACACAGCAGGAAAAATAAAGCAAGTTTCACTGCCTTGCCACAAACTTCCTTACAGGCCGTAGGTACAAACAGCATTATATGCACAGGGATAACCGGGTTCTATCCTGGAGTAAATAGGCCGGAGCATCAAGCTGACCAAAGAAATGTCTGCTGTGGTGTTAAAAATGCATGAAGCTATATTTTGATTCTCTATATGTTTCCATGGTGTGGAGAGCAACATATTTAAATGGCTGGCGTTCTCGCTGTCCTTTATAAAGGACGGTGGAGCCTAGAGGAGGTTTAAATGCCGTCCCGTATAGAGGATGGTGGTACCCTAAAGGTTAATGACCGAGGTACTATTGGCAGAAAAAGAAGAAAAATACAGAAACCTGCACGCAGTATAAATCCAGTGTCTGGCTTGGGTACTGAATCAGACTACACTCAGATGACCATCACTGACATGTTCTTGCAAAACTGAATGCTGACAGCTTGTAAAATAATATTTACAAGCTCTTTTGCTTTGCTCACACCATTTTCTCTTTCCACAGTGAATTAAACTGCAGAGCTTGTGTACATTCCCTTTGCTGTTCTGACAGACAGTAAATGTAGAAGTACTGTGCCTTAATACTGTACATGATTTCCATTGCATTGTTCCAAGATACCACTTATAACTCTAATACTGAATGTCTGTTTTATGGACAGTTGTTCTTGCTGGTGGTGTATTAAGGCTAACGATTGATACAGTTCTTATTGCATTATTTTAGGACTGTATGGTTACTGTGTGGTGTTGATGGTGAAATATTTAGATTGTTGCAGCCAAATAACTTCTGTGTGCTTATGATCATTTATAAGAATGATTCGTGTTATAGTATTTTGATTTAGAAACTAGTTTAGAAAGAAGTATATGATTGACAGTGATTATATAAGATACATAACTGAGCTTTAAAGTCAGTATTCTGACTTCGGCACTCTGTGGGAATGGGTACCATCCCTCCGATCTGATATTATTTGTTCTGTGCTTTGTGACTCTAAATACCCTATACACCAACAAATGCACACAATTTATATGAAATCACAAAACATCTGTATACTTGAACATGTTTCAGCTGTAAATCATAATCCTCAGGGAGACATCAGTATGAAGGAATATAAAATTCATACATCCGATTTACATACACAGTGTTAAAAATGAATAATGGCGACCGTAAAGGTAAAAATGTAAATACTATTGATAGTGTGATGCTGACATATTCTTGAATAAAATGCACTGATGTGCCACTGTTTATGTTGTATGTGGTTGTATGCATTTACTCTGTTTATAACTCCCTGAGATATTCAGTTGCCTAAAACTGTTCAGAGTTGAAAAGAGTTCATGTTAGGTGTCAGTGTTAAAATTGTACAGGACATCAAGGTTTGATTAAGTTCTTCAGTGATGTGGCAGCCTGAAATGAGCCTAGGCCTCTTTTATGCTGGACCTCCAGTCATCCTGATTTAAGGATATCAGTCTTGAATTTGTATGTTTTAAACAGTTCTGACAGTCATCATCTTCTCATTTTCTAAAATTATACAACAGTTTCCATATTACAGTTCAGGCCCCCCTCCCAAAAAAAAATCAATTCTGAGGTGTACAGTTAGGTTTCTTGACAGTGATTTTTATGCATCAGACTGTCAGCCACAACTTACTGGTAATATATGGACATATGTTTCTTTGAAATTTGTTACCATTAATAGACAGTATGGAATTCTCTTCTTCTTCTTCTTCTCCTCCTCCTCCTCCTCCTCCTCCTCCTCCTCCGCCTCCTCCTCCTCCTCCTCCTCCTCCTCCTCCTCCTCTGACTATATTAGCACGGTTAATAAGAGTGTCCACTTCGTCATTTGTTCTTATTCTCCATCTATCTTCACTTTCTTTAATTGGGCAAAATATCTTCCTAGTATTTTACTTTTGAACACCATCAGTTTTTGTTCAGTTTTTCTTTAAGTGTCCAAGTTTCACATGCATAAGTAACTACTGGTCTAACTATGGTTCTATAAAGCTTTAATTTGACCTCTCTTGAGATCTGCTTACTAGTGAACATCATTTGATTTGCGAAGTATGCCGATTCCTTGCAGCTATTCTTTCTTGGTTTTCTTGTTTGAATGAATTATCTTCATTTAGTATTGATCCAAGATACTTAAATGCTTTAGTTTTTTGGAATTGCATATCTTGTATAATAATGTGAGTTTCAGTAGATATGTTCCTTGTACACTCCATATATTTTGTTTTAGCCATATTAACCACTAATCCTGATTCTATTGCTTAATTTTTTAGTTTGATAAACATATCCATTGTCGCTTGTCGTTTCCTTGCCAAAATGAGCAGATCATCAGCATAAGTGCATATCTGTCTTAAACTCATGGATATGTTACCCCTAATGTCCAAGTTTTTCATGACTGTGTCTATTACCATGCTAAATAATAAGGCGGACAATGAATCTCCTTGCCGGACACCTGCGTTATGTCAGTAGCTTCAGTTAGATCATTATTAACTCTTACTTGTGCTGTCATATTCAGAAGTGTGACAGTAATTACATTTTGTAATTTTATCAGTATTCTAAATCCTTTCAAACTTTTAATTACTGCAGTTCTGTGCACTGTATAAAATGCTTGAGTGTAATCAATGAACAGATTGTGCAGTTTGATATTATATTCATGTGACTTTTCATATATTTGCCTCACTATGTGTATATTATCAATTGTGGATCTGTTCGGTCTAAAACCTCTTTGGTTTTCGCAGATTTTATTTTCAACTATTTCTGATTGTTTGTTATATAGGTAAGTGGAGAACACCTTGTATACCACATTTAAAAGAGTTATTGCTCTATACTTTTTGCACAGTTTAGGGTCTCCTTTCTTAAATACTTGGCAAATTGTTCCTTTTAATCATTCATCTGGTAAGATCTCGTTTTCCCAGATTTTACATATTAAGCAGTGAGTTCTATTTTTAAGACTAGTGCCACCATATTTTATGAATTCTGGGATGATATTGTCTGGGCCATGGGATTTGTTACATTTAAGTTTATGGATTATGTTACTTATTTCTTTGTATGTTGGGCTTATCATTTTTACATTTTCCTCATATTCCTGTGTCGTTCTTTCAGTTTCTTGATTAACCCTTTAAAGACGAAGCATATCTGTTTTATATATGGACTCAGTGCATACTGCGCTGTAAACACTCTCCACTTCGGTTATAAAAACCAATCTCTTACTGTTTTATAAGGCAAAAGTTGCTGTTTGTTCTGAGATCCGTAAAAAACATACAAACGCAATGTGGGCACCACGTACAATTTTTTAATGTTAAACCTGGTGTTATGTAAAGTTACCACTAGGCTTTAAAAGGTTAATGTGTGTTATATCTTGTTTCATCACCTGTTCAAAATATTGTTTCCATCTCTTTAGTATTTCTTCCTTTTCAGTTAATAATTTCCCTGCTTCATCTCTGCATATGTGTAATAAGGAGGGCGGTCCTCTGCTGAGGTTTTGTACACCTTTGTAAAATTTCTTAGTGTCGCTTTTCTTGTTTGCCATTTCAATAGCTTTTAATTTTGTATACATCCATACCTTCTTTTTCTGCCTACAAATTTTGTTAGCGATTCCTTTTCTGTTCTTAATTCTCTTGATTACTTCTTGTACTTCTTTGTAGACACTTCTCTGGTGCTTTGTTCTTCTGTTTGATTGCGTCTCTGCATTCTTCATTCCACCACGCGTTTCTCTGTGTTGCTTGTGTTGTAGTAATAATTTCTGTGGCTGCCTCTAGTATTGCGTCTTTTATATTTATCCATTCTTCATTTATATTTTGTTGCACTTGTTTATCTTGTAATTTATGATGTAATAACTGCTTATATTGATCAATTTTCTGTTTATTACATAAATTTTCAGGGTTCCATCTTATTTGTTCCTTTTTTTTCATTTGGGAAATTATTAGTCTTTGGCCATCTGGACTAGTCCATGTTCCGATGTGTATTCTTTTATGTTGGAACTGTGTACTGAGAGTAGTCAGGTTGTTAGATATTGCATGGTTACAAAGGTATTCTCCATTTGAACTTGATATAGGGTGTATGGAGTATTTTCCTACTACATCTCTATATGTACTTTCTCTGCCTACTTCAGCATTGAAGTCACCTGCAATTATTAACAGATCATTTCTTGGTACTTTATCTTGGAGCTTTTGTAGTTCTTCATAAAATTGCTCTTTTAATGCCATATCTTTATCTTCAGTTGGGGCGTATGCGCTTATTATTGTTATGTTATAAAACTTTCCACTAATTCTCAGTCTACAAAGGTGCTCATTGTATGGCTCAAACCCCAAGACATTCCCTTCTATATCCTTCCTTATGATAAAACCTGTTCCTGCATATCCAGTGTTATCTTCTGTACAGCTGTAATATATTATATATTTATCTTTTTTAATCTTTCCTTACCCTTTCCATCTAATTTCTTGTAGTGCTACTATCTGAAGATTTGTTTCCAGTATCTGTTCAGCTATTTCTTGCAGACGTCTGGGTTTTAGCATAGTTGTGATGTTCCAGGAACCTATCAGTATTTCCAGATTCTTTTTCCTTTTAACTCGCCCATGTCATCGTAATAAAATCTGTCCAGCATTCCTTAATTGAACTTTTGTAGCAAGATAAGTTTTACGGAATGAGGTTGCTGGCTTTGTGTCCAACCTTGTTTTCCTTCCCTTAGCTGGATGCTAATCAAGGCTAAAGGGTCCAGCTCCCTAGCAGGTGCTTTGATTATAGTGGCAGCACAGACTCGCCACTGTTGCATATCTTCATTGAATTATGAGGCATTTTATAGGGTTGCCCCTGCTACCGGGCAATCCACCTCCTCTCTGATATGCCACCCTTGCCCACGACTGCTTATTCGTCAGGAGAATCCTGCTTATTTCGCAGCTGCTCACTATATATAGTGGGCTTTCCATTATCCGCAACCCATGGATGCACCTGGTAGCTTGGGCAAGCATCTGGGAAGGTATCCCAGGGCCAGGGGATTTCTCTAATGAGAACTGTAAAAATGTCTTCTGTCTAATACAATTAAGTCAATGCTTTTTTTAACTCATGGATATAAATTTTCTGATAATAGTAATGATAAATAGTTTTAGATGTGATTCAGTTGAGACTGACACACAAAGCATACAAAACATGCATATGTTTGTTGTATAATCATTGTTAATCTTGAATATCTCTCTAGTTTTTTTAAATTACCGTAAGTGTTAGTTTTGATTGTTTTGATAATCTTTATTGATAATTTTTAATTAGACTATACATAGAAATAGTAATTGTTTCTTTAGTTTTCAATACAATAGACACATTTAAAACATTTTTGTGAGAAAAAATTGAGACATAGGCGTTTTCATTCTTACATATGTATGTACTTAAAACTTGACATAAAAAACAGTTTTCATACTCTGGCCATAAGTGAAACATTTTTGACAAAAAATGTAAATTATTTTCAGATCATCTTAGGTTTTATGCTGTAAATGGCTTGTACTGTTTTCAAAATCAAACAAGTGCCATAATCCAGTAGCTGAAGAGATGTTAAAAAAAGATCAGTTTTTTCTTGCAGAAATTCTGGGAATTAGATTATGCAACAATTAATTTACATCTAGTTGTACTGGTTAAAGTTAATGTAAGTTTTATAGATATGTTTTTTACAGCATGAAGCCATGACATCTGGTGGTAGTTTAGTTGTAGTGTGTCTGTGTGTCCCGTTAGCATCTGATTTATTTACTAGGGAAGTGTGGTCACTGCACTGATTGGCTGGAGTTTGTATTCCTTACAGGAAGTTGTTCAAACAGTGTGACTGAAATTGTTGTCCATTTGCTTTCAGAGGGTGGGGGAACAGCAGTGGAAAAATACAAGTACATCTGCATATCCAAATATTACAGCCAATCAATTACTATTTACTGATCGTTATTTTTTATAATGAGTCAAGATGAGATAAATACCTCATTTGGTAATATTTTCATATTGTACAATTTAACAGATAGTTTTTGTATGAAAATATTTCTGATCTCCTCTGTTTTGTTTCTTTGTTGGTTTAAAATTAAAGATGAATACTGTATCCAGAATTGATTGAATGGCTGTAGTAATGAGTAGTTTGGCAGCATCACTGGCATGGCAGAATATTTTTAATGAATGTTTAATGGACATCTGTGTGCCTGCTTAAGATATTTGGAAAATTTTGAATTGTTGATAATTACTATAATCTGTGTGTAATAAATAGCGAGTTTTTTCATGGTTGGAGGAAATTCAACATCCCATTGCTAGGATTATGGTAAAAACCTGGCTACAGGTAGAGATAGAGATTGAAGGGAAATGGAGCGAAGAAATGAAGGTACAAAGAAGAAGAATCAGTGGAACTGGTAGGGGGACTTGTTCTAAAATGAAGGAGGTGGAAGGAGGGAGGGAGCGATGCATGGAGGGAGGGAAGAATAAATGGTGGGAGGGTGGAAAAATAATAGGGATAGGAAAGTAATGCTGGAGAACAATGGAAGGTGATATATCAATGGGAATGATAGAAAGGAAGAAGAAAACAATTTTCCTTGTAATCTTTTATGGCCAGTATGCTAGTTAACCTTTCAGTCGCGGCCCATAGCCTAGTCACTATACTGACTGAGCTATTCTAGCTCATCACAAATGTGTTCTTTGTAGTTTTGTATCTTGGTTTTATTGATTGCAGATAAAGCTGTCTTGTTGACAGATTTAATCAAGTACAATAGTATAAAGTGCATTCCACAACGAATGTTTTTCACATGCACACCATATAAATATACATTCCAAATATAAAGTTACAGGTCATAATACAATAAGTATATGCATGTTATGTGCGTATTTTTGCATGCTGAGCCATTTCCAAGGAATGAAATTGTATTTGAACATCATGGAAAGGAGGGTTTATTTTTTGGCCAAAATGCGGTTTGTGATGTAATTTACACTCTTTACCATCTGTTGAAACCCATGAAGTTATTTGCAAGGTGAAACATACAGATGATCAAATGTGAGCTCCTCATTATGTGTTAACTGTTTGCACTCTTTGCAAAAGAGCACATAAGGACACAATTCTGTTTGGTTATAACGCACTTTTGGCCGATTGTGTTAAATGTTTGCAAATGAGTCACACAATGAAACACTCCTGTGAAAATTGTTATTGTAGGTTTTTAAATAAACTGGCTAACTTTACAAGGTTTGAAGTTTTCACAGTGGTGCTGCTGAGGTTTCAGGTCTTCTTGGAAATGATGCTGTGTTTTTGGGTGATAGTTTTGACCATTTGAAAGGGTTATGGTGCCTTTATCTTCAAGGTTTAAGTGATCCACAAAGAGTGTTTCTTGAATCCCTTAACCCTTGAAGATAAAGCCGTTACTCTCCTTTAAAATGTCAGGAACCACATAACAGCACAGTGTCACATCCAAGAAAACCTGAACCCTCTTGGCTGACTTCATTTGACTGCTGTTTGGCAGTGTCAAGCCCGTGGTTTCAAGAATGATGTAATAGAAATCATGGAAAATATGAATTGATCATCATGCAGCTTTGTCATCTGCACATTTCATTTCAACAGCATGTACACATGTCATGAACATACTGTCACCAAATTGTGGCGTCCTTTTCAGATTCTGTTCTTAATATTCACTTTCTACAGATGTATGTGATAATGTCCTGATTCAGATATACATACCTTGATATAAGTCTTGCATTGAGAGAAGTGGAAAGACATTCTGTCATAGCAGTGATGCTGTATAGTCAGGATATTGATAGTGTTTCTTAAGTTCTTAATTTCTGTGTTAGGAAAATCCGCTAAGGAGGTGATCAGTGACATGGTGGTTTAGGCAGTGCATAGTCATAATTGGCTGTTGAACATAGCTAGTCACACTTATGGTTTTATTAAGGACAGGATTTCTTATCTTATATTTTAAAACTGATGCAGCACTCATTGGATTTAAGTAATTCAGTTGCTGACAACGTAAGATTGCTTAATTATGGACCTCAGTGCAACCTACAGCAGTTCTTATTTATTGACAACAGTCTATAGTACTTTATCCTGTACTGAATTGTACAAGGTCCAATAATGTTTGAGAGAATTTTGTTTTTGAGTCTCACACCTTTACATGGTTGGCAGTTGAAATGGGATTATTGTAGAGTAATGTAGCATGTAAGACAAATACATTGTGTACTGCTTAATATTAAATATTGGAATTACAGGCAGCTAAATTTTACCTTTGAAGGAGATTACGAGATTGCATTAATGGGAACAGAACTGTGTTGTGTGAACATAACAGAGTTTTTTTGAGTGTTTTTCATGACTTAAATCAAGATTTGTGACTTCGAATTGCCTGTAATATTACATTTTGTACACTAAGTGCATGTGTGCATCTCTATTTATGAATTCTGTCATTTTTCCATGAACTAGTAATTTTGAGAATTTTCCAATTTCTCTGATTGTGGTTTGACTGTAATCTGGGACACACGGATAGAGTTTATGTTTGGGGCTGTTTTTCAAGGTTTTCGGAAACATGAAGTTTGACCCTGATTCGGCGCTCAATCGCCATAACAACTTTCAAACTTTCTTCGGCGCACTTTTGCTGCTTTTCCGGTGAGTTAGTTTAGCGCAAGGCAGCAGTTGGCCCTGAGCAGACTCAGAACTAACCTAACATGACACAACCTCATCACATTCCAACATTCAGACAGTTCTTTTGTATAAATGTGTATAGTAATGCCACTGCCACATTTCTGTGCCATTACCTTCTTAGTGTCGTCACCTGCAGCAGTAGGTGATGGTAATGTTCGTCATTACTGGCTGGTGTGCAAGATGAACCACTATATCAGTGTAACGTGCGTTATGACTTCATTGATCTGTTAGACATAGATACTTTAACAATATGAACTTGGTCATAAGACTCATATCCTGTGTAATTCTCTAGTGTAGGAAAGTTGGAGTGAAGCAAATATTACTAAGCTTTACTGCACACCAACATAACCTATAACAATAATACTATCCTTTTCACTACATTCAACTTGACACTGATCATGTAGACACAGACATATGCGATTTAAGGCGTCACATGATAGGAACCATTTGTTTCTGATCAGTTTGGAACATGGACGGGTTAGTTCTGAGGCTGTTAGGCTCTTGTAGTTTTGGCCGGTGTCTTTACTAACTGTGATTGGTAAGCATGCTAGCTAATGTTGGTAGCACTGGAAGCAGCCCCTCCTGTTCCTCATATAGGCAAGCATTACTGTGGTTGGGTATCTTAGTGCTAGTTTGTTAAGCACTTGGTGTATGTTGTGTTGTATTATAGGGTGTGTACAATTTGTTCTTGTGAGTAATATTTGAAGTGTTCTAAAGCTATGAATAAGCATTTCTGGGTATTTATGTATAGGTATAACCATTTTTTGTAACAGCTCACCCGATGTAAAGTGAACACTCTGAGCTTATAGGCACTTGTGAATTATAGCTTAATTCTAAAGAAGGATAGACAGCTCACCCATCTTTTGCACATGTAATACTGGATTCATAAAATTTATAAATAATAGGATGTATTGTAATTATGAAGGAAGATAAGTTGGCTTAGCTGTACCATTAGATCAGAATATATTATTCTTTGTTATACATTCATTAATTATGGTATTTTGTAGTTAAACTGACAGCAGTATCTTATCAGCTTGAAAGATTTGGAATGAGGTGTTCAGTGAATACATATGGGGCATGCCTGATTACTTACACTTCTTCTGTAGGTGTGAGGTTATGAGAGAAACTTATTTAAGGGTGAAATCGTGACATTACTGAGTCAATATTGCGTTGGAGTGATATTCAGCAACTGGCATATAACCTTTGAAATGTTAGTATTCATGTACCTGATGAATTATTTGGACATGGTACAACACCACATACAGATTAAGTAACCCATTAACTTCTGAATACCTAGAAATCCTTATCAGTATCTTTAAACATGACTAGAATTTGAGCACTGTATATAGAGTAATAGCATACTTAAATGTGTAGTAAGGCATAATTAGTACAGTACAGTAGTTTGGTTTGGTTGTGTGGCCACACTGTCTATTAACTTAAATTGACAACTCTCTCTCCTTGGCTGGCCTGTCTGGTACCAACATGGCCACATGACTAGGTGTTTGGTAACATTGCGCTGGATCCTGAAACTGCCATCACGCGACATAACAACTTCCGCAGCTTTGTTCAGGGTCTGATGCTACTCTTCAGGCAAGTGCTAACGACCTTAACCTGTGTTGCTCTGTGCATCACCTGCCTTCTCTTCCCTGAAGCCATTTCAGTCACTACCATTTTGGTTTTCCATAACTGCATTTTGTTGATTTAAATTTTCTCACTGTTTATTATCATTCTTAACCCATCGTGTACTAACAAAAAGCCTGACTAGGGACTACTGTGAAAGGTCAGTGCTGTCATGGGTCTGCCTGTCTTTTCTGGGTATTTATGCTTTTTGGCATGTAAATATGATTCCAAGGCCACATAGTGTGTAACTTGAATGTTGTTTGAATACAAGGAGCATTGTATATATGGCAACAAAATAGATAACATATCCATTTGTGGTTATAAGAACTAGGAAAATTAGTAGTACTGGTTACTATCTTCAGAAGACTTATTAAAAATAGTAATAATAATTATAGTAATTATTATTATTATTTAGAAAAATACCTGAACAAAGAACTACTAACTGTGGCATAGTGCTGCTTTTTCTAAGGGGCAGTTTCACTCTACTGTTTATGGAATTACCCCATACAGTAATGTCTGCCTGCCTTCTTGCGCTGTCAAGGGAAATGGACACATAAATGGCAAGGACAATTTTGCCACTGCATTCTAGCACTGTTATTGACTTTGTCCATAATTAGATGTGACAGGTTTTGACAGTATGTCAAAATATGCAGGTGGAGAGAAAGAATTGATATTTTTATGTAATTAAATTTATAGTTATAGAATGAACTCAGTGCCTCCAAAGATTTTAATCCTTCTGAGTGGCTAGAAATTTTTGCCTGTTACACCCTTCGGAAGTCCTCATTCATTTCAAGGACATGCTGTGAGGCTTATTTTCTGTTGTTAGATACAAAGTTAAACGTTTTGGACACTGTCACAGTTGATTTATTGGAATACACAAATTGATTGCAACTGGTACTAGAAGTAAGATGGAAATGTGCTTGATGTATATCATTCCCAAGTGTGAAGTCTTTCAGAATTTTTACTGTAGATGGAATGTTTGGGCCTTCTCATTTGTTTCCTTATGGGGTATGCATTCATTTGAGTCATGGTCTGCAGTACTGTATCATTTGCACAAACTTTATTTTGATGTAAACTGGTCTGTAATAGTGGTATTAAGTGAGGTGACCCAGAGGATGCTGTGTGCAGACTGTTGCTGGCATGGCTTGTGTTGATCATCTTTGTCATATCCATTCATCTCCTTCCCTTCATCCGTAATGTGTTTGAACAACACAGTGTTCTACTACTGCTGCTGCTGTCTTTCAGGCAAGTTTGATGTTCATAGAGCCACATGCAATCCCAAGAATGTGCAAACAAGTTCATGAGCATAACACAAAAACGTACAGCTGTCAGTATGTATGCAATTAGTATGAATGTATACTGAATTAGAAAGGAGCTCTCCAAAGGCAGTAATTCTCAGTGGATGGGCTTAGCTTAATTTATGCAGTTGTACCACAGGTGGCCCTAGATTAGCTGCCAGAAACATGCACTCAGCACCCCATTAGCAATCAGCAAACCAGCACAACATCCAAGTCAAGAGACGCACAAACCCTAGCTGAAGCAGTGTGAACTGAAACAATTCTGACACTTTTACTTTGATATTTTTCCTTGAATTTGGCCTCCCACTTAACTTGACACCCCAGGTGTGTGTCTAGTTCACTTGTACAGGTGGGAAACCCCTGTGCTCCATAAGTATGACATTGCCTTTGCTGATTTTTATGTTACTGTAAAAATTACTGCTTTACAACTTACAAATTTTAGGCCCTCTCCCGTCTTAGTGACTGACTAGTGTGGTAAACTTTGTTGCCTTTTCCTCTCTCCCATTCGGCAGGATTCAGGTGTATGATCAGTTTATGGTGAGAAAGAAGGCACGTCTTAACGTGCAGATTCAGTCTGAGGGTGGAATGGAATGTGATTTTATGAAGGTTTGATTGGGTTTAAAGCAGAGGTCCATTCACTCGAACATACTCCCACCACCATGTTTACTTTTTATTTATCTACTTCGTTTGAACTTCGGATCCTGTCTGACACTGTAACATTATATGGTTTTCCAGTATCACCCTGAATCCAGTATGGAATCTGGAAAGCTTGCAGTAGCTTGTTTGTGTGGTGTTATGTGGGTGTAAATAAGCTGGCAGAGTGTATGGTACATCTGGCTTTTAAGGAAAATAAATGCATTGTGTATAATACAAAATTGCACATTCTTGTGGAATCTGGTGATATGCATCACGTTGTTTACTTTTAATTCACAACACAGTGCACAGCTTTGTTGGCAATCCAGTGCTGGTATTTCACAGGCAAGTCTGACCATGGTAAAACCATGTTAAAATATATGGAACAAGTAACACAAGAACAAACAGTGTAGTGTTGTTACACATGCTTTTGATGTTGTTGAGTGTTGTGTCATTGTATTTGGGTTTGTCAAGTCATATTTTTATAGAAGTTAGTATCAGGGTTTCAGATTTGCATTTAGTGTAACTCATTTATTTGTCTTAATGATGGTAATTGCTGGAGAGGTGTAGCAGTTTGTACATAACTGTCACTGTAAAAATGTTTCACTCAGTAATTGGAAGGGCTGTAGATAGGAAGTAATTTTCAGATAATGAACTTTCTTGAATTTTAACTAAGTAAGAGTTGTTACTGGACTTTATTCAGAACTTCTGCTTTGTTCGTTGTCAGTTAAGTTTCATTTTTCTATTGTGACAGGCTAACAACTGATCCTTGAATGATGAATATGTGTGTGAAGTGGAGTCATTGAATAATGCAGTAGCATCATCTGTATCTCAGCTGAGAATCTGGTTAGATTAACAGTAGTGTGTAAACGTGACTGCAACAGTAATGGTACAGTTAAGGAGAGATGAGCCTTAAGCATTTGGTACAAAATATTTATGGTTGTTGAAAGATGTGATCCATGTAGTATTTCTGTAAACACTTTTAGGAAACATGTACTGACTTCTTGTAGTAATTAAGACAAGGGACTGGCTTCAGTACTTGACAAAAACCGGTCAAGTGTCAGGATTTATAACACAATTCAGAATATGGGAAAAGAGAAACATCACACTTGTAAATGGAGTAACATTTATTTTAACATGAGAAGTCACAGTACAGATATCAGAACTAATTTTATTCCTCTTCTTTAAGTTGCAAGTGCTAGAAATCAGGGTTACATAAATTGCGCAACAGAGTAGGAGCCACCTTAAAATTCTAGATGCCAGAAATGTGATATGAAGCAAGTTCCACACTAAGGATTCAAAAATGTTGGTGGATTACAGTACCAAATTTGGTTGCCAATGCAATCTGGCACCCAGGATTTCTGCACGTATGTCGTAAATTATGTATTGCATTTTGTATTTATTTCGTTTAAATGAAGAATACTTGGTGGGGGGGCGGGAAGTTGTTGGATTACTCAAGTATGTATAAAGTAAAATTGTCCCTGTGCATGGCACGAAAGTGTGTAGGCAAATGGAGGTATCACTATACTCATTTTTAACGTTGTCACTGAATGAAGGTGAGTGGTCAGCTTCAAACCGTGGCTAGTGCTTTTGTTAAAATTCTACCTTTATTTTTTTATCTTCCATTTTTGTCACTTGGATGCATAATCATACCTTTCTTCCAGAATATCGTTTCGTGTAAACATCATGTGTTGGATAAAGTTTCCTCATGTATACCTGACATACACTAGCATCTTATATAAAAGCGTGTGCGCATGCACGCACGCACGCACGCATAAACACAATTGACATGGAAACACATATGACTGTCCAGCAAGCAGTTTTCACCTTGCAAGAACTAAACTCTTTATTTCTGGTGATAGAATCTCAAAATGAAGGTTGGATAGCTCAATATAGTAGGCTGTGGGCTCTATGATCCAGTGTTAAATTCCTATCAGACTGGTTCTTAGGCCCACCCAGCCCCCTCTTCAATTGATACTGGGGTGTAAAATGATGGGGCTTGAAGATGAGCACTTACTTCCATTAATTGTCAGGGTTAAGGTCTGTCGAACTATACGTCTACTGTTATGTGCCTGCAAGGCATGCACAGGTACAACTTTACCTCTTAATAGAACCCAAAGGTTTTCAGTCTTGGCAATATCAAATTTTGCCATTGGATCCAATTAAAAATCAGTTTTCAGTTTCAGTTCTAACAATCTGCTCTAAGAACCAGTTTTAGGCTCCTTTGCAGGCAAAAAGGAGCTCTTAACTATGTCATGTTTGTCAGCAGAGAACAGAGTGACTTCCACTGGATGGAATTGTGTGAACTTTCATATTTGGGACTTCTACTGAAATTTGTAAACATTCCAGTTTTGGTTAAAATTGGACAAAAGGAAGGATGTTTTGCATGGAGACTTACTTACATTTCTGATCTCATGATACTGGTCTTCACCATGGTCCTTTGTGATATACATACTGAGGACATCGGAACAGTGTTCATAAGTGAGACAGGGTTTTTGTTTTGTGAGGCACAAGCTGAGGCCGAAGAAACAGTTGAACATCTAGAATCTTTTATTATAAATGTCGAATATTTATAGAAATTATTCACAAATTTAACATCTAGGGTGAATAACATAGTGAATGCACCAGAAGTGTTACTGTCTGCCAACATTTTTCCACTTATTTATTATAGTACTCCACCTACTAGTAGGTCTCCCACATGGCCAGTGTCTTAGAGACCTTTCGTGTCTGACTCCTGTATGCAGATCATGTTTTGTCATTTCTAGCTGGATGTTTGTACAGCTCATAGTGTATTGTTTTTAGCTGCCCTCAAAAAAGAGAAAGGTATATATCATAAGTATTATACATTCATTAATTAATTTCTGTCCTATTCACTGCTACTTCACACACAGTTACATATGAGATGGACTTACGTGCTCTTTCTTCACATAAGGAACCATGTTTTACGGATTGCTATTGAACTGTCATTGCAAAATAATTAGGAATTGAAAATAAAACTTTAAAAATAGGAAATTATGTTTATAGACAGCGTTGCAGTGAAAAAATAGGAAATTATGTTTATAGACAGCGTTGCAGTGAAACAGTTTTGCTTGCAAACGGAATTTAAGTGAAAGGAATTACCAGGATTCTTTGATGAGGCTGAGATGACAGCTGCTGGGATGTAAGCTAAAGATACATTCATGTTAAAACATTTCAGGTGTGCAACTGGAGAGGCCTGGCCATCCATAATGCTATCATGCATCAAAGGACAGCAGTGTGACCCTCTTGCCAAGAAACCTGAAAATGACTGTGGCTCAAACCTTGCCTATGCCTACTTTGTCTCTTTCATATTTTTTTGCTCATTTCTGGTGAGTTTTAAAATACATTTATTGTCACATTTGCAAGAGAGATGGATGTGCATATATTTCAGTGCTGTGTTGCTTTTCATGGACTGAGTCTGTGAATTAGATGTCAGTCTTACTGATTACTGTGGTTGAGGATTCAGGTCTTCTGCGCTGTGATGCTGTGTCATTAGATGAATTTTTCCTGGCCTTTTGAAAGAGTCAAGGCATCTATAGATCCTTGACCCTTGGCTATGAAGGCAGTTTGTTCCTTAAAAACATTGGGAATCAATAACGTAGCTGCTGAGCATAACAATGTAAAAGATCTCAATCCTCAGCATTTTTACTGTGGGAACCTCAAATCTTGCACAATGCTGAGGTTGCAAATCATGGGTGAATGCTGAACTGGGGGTCAGGGAGACTTTGAACATGAGTACTGGATTTTAAGTCACACTACCTACACTTACACACTTGGTGCCCATCTACCTTTTGTCAATCTGTGGAACTGTTAAATTATTGACTCTGTGTCATGTGATATGTTAGTGTCAAGTATGAGCAGTTACATATAGAAAGACTATATTGATGTGCCCTATACAAATTTTGTGAAGAAGGATGAATGAAAATAAAGTGCCTTAAAATACAATACAATACAATTCAGTTGATGAGGCTCACATCTGTTCCTCAGGAGAAGGGAACCATTTACTTTTCTGTCATTCATTGTTCTAATTTTTATGGCCATGGGTTTTAATAAAATACAGTAAATAAAAGAGTAAACATAATGAGTAATTTAGTTTTTAGTACAGTGAAATTACCTGATTTATCAGTGAACCAGGCCATGATATCAGGTGACAAGTATTGGGAGTGGTGGACGACGAGCAGAGGGGAGGGATACTGAGTTTAGTGTATTGTATGATTAGGCTTTTCCAACCGTGTGAAATCTGAGTTTGTGACAGTGGAGATCTGAGTTTGTGACAGTGGAGTTTATGCAAATATAAGTCTACTGGGATGTTATGCATGTCAACTGATAAATGATTACTGATGTTTTGGATGAGCTTAGTTCTGCATCTTCACAGTCAGATGGTTCTGTCACTTGTCAGTAACTGTTTACCAGTTTACAATGTAACATTTGAGAAGACTTGAATTTTCCTGTACATTGTAATTCTTTGACAATGGTCTAACATGCAAAACATTTCTGATTTGTATTTGAACTTTTTCCATTGTTGCTGTATTGTATTGTACCGTATGTTTTATTTGCATTCATGGATCCACAAAAGGTCATATACAAGATCATGGGAAAACTCAAATGAATATTATTATATACGTTAGGGAGACAGGAAAGGTAAAAGGTATCAGTAAAAAACACAGCAAAAAAGAAAGTACAATTAAATACTATTAAATTGAATACAATAGAATTATATAGTTTGAAATATAAACTGCAAAAGAGCTGAAGACAGCCCTCCATAAATATAATGAAAAGATAAAATGGGTGATATAATATGCAAATAGACAACCAATTAATATTACAATTCTAATCCATAGTTATGAAATGGTAATAACAATTTAATGAAAACAGGCATAATGCTCGTTTAAAAAGAATGTTTCATATGTAGTAATTATAAAAAGGTTTGTGTGTGTGTGTGTGTGTGCGTGTGTGTGTGTGTGTGTGTGTGTGTGTGTGTGTGTGTGTGTGTGTGTGTGTGTGTGTGTGTGTGTGTGTGTGTGTGTGTGTGTGTGTGTGGCGAGAGAGAGAGAGAAATCAACCAAGATGTTAGATTACTGCAACTAAAATATTCTTCAAGTGTATAAAAGAAGTCATATAAAGGAAATTCTTCAAAAGCAATAAAACCAATTTGAACTGTTCAGTACTATGAAATGAATTTTCTATGTAAGAAGGAAGGCTATGTAAAATCTTAGTACCCATGTAGTAGGTACCTCTTCGATAAAGTGACAAATTGGTTGTGAGATGGAGATTGGAACATTGTCTAGTATTCCTACGATGAATATCCAATTTGACTTTATACTGATCCATATTCTTGACAAGAAAACATAGTAAAGAAAAGATACATGGAGACTGAATGGGAAGAATTATTAGAGTCTTAAACAGATGTCTACAGGAATCTCTATTTCAAGTGTTTGTAATAATTGTAGTTGCCTTCTTTTGTAGTCTGACAGTGTTTGTATTATATGAAGAATTACCCCAGAAAATGATACCGTAATTCAAAATTGAGTGAAAATAGGCATAGTTGATCACCACCAACGTTTCTTGAGTCATAAGAGGTTTTACAACCCTAATAGTGTAACAGGCTGTGCTAAGTTTTGGCAAAAGTTGATCTATATGACTTTTTCCAGTAGTTTTAGTATTATTTGTGGAGTTAAGGATCTGTCTATTACAATAAGACCTTTTTGTTTCTTTAATAGTGTTTGACAGTTTTTGGAATATGTTTTGTAACAATCTTTTAGTTAAGGGTTACTGTAATTCTTAGTAATTAGATAAAGGTCTCTTTTAAAAGAATATAAGGTTTTAATGGTCAGAGTTATCCATCTATTATGCTTGATAATACCACTTTTTTTAATTTTTGGAAAAATAAAATAAAAAATCCTTAAAATGTATTAAGAAAATAATTAAATGTGGAATTTACATCATTATTGTCAAAAATATCCTCCCATGTTACAAACTTAAATTATAATTAAATTCAGCTAATGATTGTTTATTAATTTTCCTTATGTTTTGAATGTTATAATTCTGTGCTTGTTAATTAACATCCTGGATTGAAATCAGTGGGGCATTTTGGTTAGATACACTGTTTAAATAGGTGATATTTCTTAATTTCCTTGTCTGAAGTAATCTATAAATATCCTGTCAATGAAATTACCAGTGGCTGCTCTGTGAATGGAAAATACACATATATGAGAGAATATAGAATGTAATTTAACAGCAGATATTTCAGTGTCCTGATCAAAACAATATGCATTTAAATTCACAGTAGTAAAATTGAAATTTTTGAGTACAAAAATACAAACTCCACCTATTAAAGAAGATTTCCTACTATAACTGTCCCAAGACTGTAGTTATCTATGCTTATATTATCTAATTCAAGTTAATTAAGTGATGTTCAGTTAAACATCCGATGTGAGGGAGATCTGGGTATAAAAGACATAACAATTCATTGGTTTTATATTTAAGACCGCAAATATTCTGATGTCAGAGTTTAAGTAAATTTTGTGAAACAGGCAGCATTGAAGAAACATTATTCATGGTAGATATCGAAATTGTGTTCAAAAGATTGTGGTTGTTTAAGTCAGTAATAACTAATTGAAAAGTATCAGTATTAATGAATAGAAAAAATACAGTATCAGTATTCACAGAGTCTGTATCATTAATGAAAAATGAACGTTATGTAGGCTTATCATTTTATTTCCCATAAAAAATTGTCTTTTTTAGTAGCAGGTACCTTTCTTTGTCTAGTGGATCTATGGTTTGCCAAAATTTTAGTTCTCTTGATGGTACTCATAGCTACTGTTGAGGTATCATGAGAATTAGAATTATCTGAAATTGATGATGTCTGATTCATTGTTCCTTCATAATTATTGACATTCTTATTATTACAATCAGTATCAGAGTTACATTTCATTTCTTTAACTGAAAAATCACTATGTCTATCAGTGCTATTAAGATTAGTATTGTCCACTTGGACTGTTTTCCAGTACATACTAGTAGGTTTATCTTCCTTGAAGTGAAGAATTTTCTCTATAGATGATACAATTTTATTACAGATAACTTCCTTACCTGGTCCATTAAGATGAAGACCATGATTAGTAAAATATTCTGTATTTGGATCCATTTCTAATATTAAATTATGATTATTGGGCTTCATATATTTCATTAACTTTTTATGAAAAACCTTAACCTCGTTGTTAACACATGAAAAAGCAGGTAGGTCATAGCAATGAGATACAGTTATCCTAATGATATTGGTGTGATAGTTATTCTTAACAAACTGAGTGATATACTTAAGACCATTGCTTGAATTGTTTTTACTCACATTGTTGGTTCCACCCCAGAAGATCAATACATCATTTTTTTGACAAATTTGAAGCATCATTGTTTGTGGATAGTAATGATTCAGCATTGCTGCCTAGTTTAGAGAAACCCATAAGTTCGAAATTATCTGTTAATTTATCCTCTAGTCAAATTACACATTTGCACGTACATTACAATTTTATGTTGACACTTTCTAGTAGACAGATTTCTGTGGTGATACACTGAATTTGAATTTTCATTTGCACTAGTGCTGGAAATCATTATTTGAATGTTATCATTAGATGAAGGGAGGCCATTTATAATAGACTGGGAAAAGATATCTTCTGGCCACATTGTTCCTGGTAACAGTCTTGATTATGTTGGTAATCTTGATCCTTATATCTTCCAGAAACAATATCCATCCATTTTACATTATTAGGAGGTATGTCATTCACTGCAGAAACCAACTAAGCACATTCCAGTGACAATCTGTCAGTTACACACGAGATGCTTTGAGTGAAACTCCATCTTTTAGCCATAAGGAGTCAATAATTAAGTTCAGCAATATTGCTGCTTAAATTCTTCAATTCAATATAATTAGTCGAAGTCCTATTTTATAAAATGTTGTCATTTGCACACACATTTTCCTTTGTTTTGTACTCAAAGTTGTTGACACATTCCCAGCTGCCATATCATCAGTATTATACAAACATGACGTTTCAATGGGTGGATACTGTGAATGATGCACATGTGTATGTATGCATACATACAGGTTATGGAGGTTGTAAAAGATGGGCTTAGTCTCATTGTGTACTCCAAATTGTGGATAAGATGAATCACATATTTGAGAATTCATTTTGTGTCTGCAGATGTTGAACCTGTTTGTGGCTGTTATTATGGACAACTTTGACTATTTGACAAGAGATTCGTCCATATTGGGCGCTCACCACTTGGACGAGTTTGTCCGAATATGGGCCGAGTATGACCCAAATGCTACGTGAGTATATCATACATATTCCTTTTATTAAATTGAATGCTTAAATGAAGAGAAACATCTTTTGAATACACCATACAGTAAACTGGATAGCATACAACTTGTAGAACTAGAAAATTTACTGTGCCTTATGACAGATTAAATTGATGTCTTTTAGTTTGAAACATTTCATATAACATAAGGTGTTATGTACCAAGGAGGGTTAACATATGTCGTGTCTGAGAAATCTGCATAAATGGCATAGTGATTTGTGCAAGTAATTTGAAGTAGACACAAGATGAGGAAGCTGGCTCAAACTTTTATCAGCATAGCTATAAGAAGTGATAGTTTAGATGTGACTTTAGGTAGTTACCTGTGCGTCTCTCTCAAGGAGGACTGCGCTAAAGCACAGTGGGATTGGTGTATTGTGTTTTAGCATTGTGTTGTGCTTATGTAAACTTTACTACTAAATGTTTCAGTGGAATACAGTGAATGTGACTTTATGCCACAGATTTGCAGTGTGTTTTGGCAGCAGATGCCATCATCAGGTGATACCTGTCTAAAATCTGTTGTTGTAGCAGTGCATGCCTCATTTTAAAGTGAAAATTAAATATTATAAGACATTAGCAGTAAAATAAATTATGTTGCTTTGGGTGCATTTGTTATGTGTAAACATTGTGACAGACAGCAAGGAATCCACACAAAATGTGCACAACACACAAAAACAACTGAAGTGACATTTTTTCTATTTTACTACTTTAACATTTATGTTCTACAATATTTCATTTTCGGTTTAAGGTGAGACATGCACTACATCCACGCTAGATTTTAGAAAGGTATTCACCTCATAATGAGGACTGCTGCCCTGAAATGCCATCCATGTACCTGTTGTATTAAACTGAAACCTTTAGTAATAAAGGGAATGCCACAGACAGACAGACAGACAGACAGACAGACAGACAGACAGACAGACAGATAGACAGACAGACATACAGACAGACAGACAGACAGACAGAGTGATGGATTGATTGATTGATTGATTGATTGATTGATTGATTGATTGATTGATTACGTTCTTGGACTTCTTTTCATTCCAAGGACTATGCAGTAGAGTCTGGATACAGGCATGATATGGTGCCTACAAAGGCCTCTTTTACAGTACTAGATATATAACACTACAATAAGATGTAATTGACCACAATTACTTTCAATGTCTACTGGTAGTTACAAACTGAATATGTTATAAACATTTGAATTGTTAAAATTATTTTGTATTTGCAAACTCAAATTTATTTTAGATGTTTGAATGTCTATTTGGATAAAAAAAAATGTACTGATTGAAGAAATATTTGGCATTGTACTGTTTTATATAAATAATTTTGTATAATGCCCATTTTCAGTATCTTGTAATTGTTTTATATGTTAAAAATTGTATAATATATTACAGTGATTTTTACTTAATTGACGTATTCTACATCCATTGGTTGTATCAGCCTTTATGGAGCTATCTGAATGTAATAAATCAAAAAAATTAAGGAAAACTCACAGTTCTGTATTAATGCACCAATTCCAGTATGTGTCACTTGTTGTACTGTGCACTAAGTAGTATTTTATAAAAAGTTCGTATAATGTAATTTATTGCATAATATAATTAAACTGTCTTAATCATATTCTTTGTTCTTCAGGGGTAAAATTCACTACTCTGAAATGTATGACATGTTGAAAAACATGGACCCGCCTTTGGGGTTTGGTAATAAATGCCCCAATAGGTTGGCATACAAGAAGTTGATCCGCATGAACATGCCAGTCGATGACGATGGCAAAGTCAACTTTACAACAACACTATTTGCACTTATCAGGGAGAACCTCAGTATAAAAGTGAGAAGTGGTAAGTTTATTTTATAACAGGCTGTTCAAAAGTTACATTTCATATAATCTGGCACCACAGTACTTTCAGACGTGTATGTGGAAGGTTTGATTAACCTTTATCATCCTAAGTGACCAAATGCTGGTCTGTAAAATGTAAGCGCGAATGGCCTAGCATGCCATATGCTGGTCTCCATGCCTTTGCTTGGTAGCGCACTGCAGTAAACTTCACAGAATAAATATATTTTGTTACATACCTTTTCATTGAGATATTTTGTGTTCCTGAAGACTACCATCACATGTTGATGTATCACAAGTTCAATTTTGTGTGGTAATCTTCAAAACACTTACCAAGACACAGTCCCACATCACACTTCTTACACTTGATTTGTACTCGTTTTTTTATTCCTCGTGCAAACAAGCTTGGCAATACAGTCTTGAGGAAGGAAATAGCCAATGGCTGCTGAAGTTTACTTCAAGCCATGTAACTTGTTTCTATGAAACACAGGGCCTGCCCAGGGGTTGACATGGGCGAGGAAGGCTCCCAGCCCTTTCAGTCAAGTTCCGCACGAGGGAAAGTCGGAAGTCTCTGTGCGTGATTTTAGTCCCACATGCAGTCGAGAGAAGGAAGCTGTTTAGAATGGTCATGTCTAATAAGTGAAAAAATAGCTTTTTTGTCCATTTCCAAGTCCGACAGAAATGACATCGTCGGAGTCAGGATAAATTATCAATTCAACAATATTGTCTCTATTTAGTCTTTTTAGCTTTGAGTTCGTAGCCATGCCTGTTGAAGTGTTTGTGTAGACCCTTGTAACACGAATAACACAAAGAGGAACCTGCTAATCCAGCCTCCAACAGAGAAATGGTTTCTCTTCACTAAGAATCTTGCATTCAAAAGAATTTGTGAAGGGCGAAATTGTTGTTTACTTGACACTAAATGCAACCGGAAAGAGGTCATAAAATCTAACCCATAGGGCTAGAATTGTAAGAAGAGAAAAGTACAGATCTTGTCAAAAATTTGTGGCACATTTTGAAGTAGAAGAAATTATTCTGATATGTAGTAAAAACAGGAGTAAAGAAAGTGTAGAAGAAGTATTTAAAGATGTAGACTACGACCGATAGAAGATGACTAAACATAGTTTCATATACATATAAACAGATTAATTCTGTATAAAACCAGTTTTTATTTGGAACTTATAACGATGAAACTGTGTTTATTATGATTTTTCCTAAGTCGCTGCATTTCGGAGATTTAAGTCGCCACGCTACGCGAGAAAAGTCCGGCCAGCACAAGATACACTGGGCATTTAAACCCATCTCTTAAAGGTTAAATTTAAGCAATTCACATACAATTCAGGTCTTCTGGGATGTGCCACTTTGTTATGCTAAGTAAAGTATAACTGGTTAAATAAAGCATAAGAAAAGTAAATAACACAAAGGTAGTTAATATAGAGAGATCCTGCCACCATGATAATCTGATGTTAATTGGTGGATAGCCCCAGGAAATATGTAAGATGGTGGGACTGAACTCTTCTCAGGGTCATCATCATCATCATCATAATAATCATGAATTCAGGGTGCCAATGCTAAGAGCTTACTAAAGAATTGTGGTACAGCCCTAACTTCCCCATCTTGTTATTGGCTGTTGGGAGGTACTGTGGTACAACCTGCACCTTTCCCATCTTACTGTTGGCTGTTCAGAGGTGCTGTGGTACAGCCTGCACTTTTCCCATCTTGCTGTTGGCTGTTCGGAGGTGCTGTGGTACAGCCTGCACTTTTCCCATCTTGCTGTTGGCTGTTCAGAGGTGCTGTGGTACAGCCTGCACTTTTCCCATCTTGCTGTTGGCTGTTCAGAGGTGCTGTGGTACAGCCTGCACTTTTCCCATCTTGCTTCTGGTTGTTGGGAGGTACTGTGGCGCAGCCTGCACCTTTCCCATCTCATTTGTATTGGCCGTTGGGGTATACTATGGTTTTGCTGTAATTTACAGCATAGGAACTGTTATTCTAATGGATAAGTAAGGCACATGTATGCTTTAGCTATATTTGATGTTCAGTTTATCTGTATTATAACAACATATCCAATTCTAGCCGATGAAATGGACCAAGCAGATGATGAACTCCGAGGCACTATAAGAAATATTTGGCCATTGCAAGCAAAGAAAATGCTGGATCTTCTTATACCAAGAAAGGAAGGTGTGTATCGTTATATTTTCAGTGTCTGTGTGCTCTGTGTTAAAGCAGGGTATGTGTCATAATATTTATACATGTAGGTGTGTTGTGTGTTCTTCAAAGTCAACACCCTTTGCCGTATCAGAAATGGGAAGTGTAGAGGCATTTATTACTTATTTATTACTTAAATTAAACATGAGGCAGTGTAACATCAGAGTCCTCCACTTCACAGAATCACAAGTCAAGTACAGTTTTCAAATTGTCACAGTGGTTGTCCATCAGATGTCGGTCTTCTTGTGGGTTTATATACCATGTAGTGGTTAAATGTTTGATGTTTTAGGAGAATGTACTGCCTCCATCTTCAGGGTGATTGAATTGGTTCACCATCCACTTGAACCAGTTCAGCCTTCCTGAGGTATGTTCTTTGGACACATCAGAACATTTAACCACTACATGGTGTGGACACTCAAAAGTTGACCACCATTTCATGTCAGATTCAGTTGCTTTTACCAAAGTTGGAGGAAAATGGTTTGAGTAAATGTAGTACAGAAGGGACACTTCAGAAATTTGCTCTATGTGGTTACGCATGCTATAGATACAGTGAATCACCATAAACCATACAGCATACTCAGCATGGTAACTGCCAAAGTTTGACAGATGTCAGACCATCACTTGTAGTGCTATAATTTTTTGCATTTAGGTGTCTTAATAATGCTTTGACACCCTAGTTAATGCATTCTCTGGATTCTGTCTGCCATTCCTGAATTTGCTGCTTCATCAAAGTGAACAATCTCAAATGCTGTGCTGCATGACATAGTAGAAGGCATTCCTTGCTTACAAAATGCTATATCATCTCATGGTACTCAAATATAATTTCATTTATGCCTGTAAGAAGAATACTGCCTCCCCTTTGCCAGTTTTCACAGAACTCACCATTGCTGAACAGCATTAAGGACAGATCTTGTGTACCAGTTATCACAAAAACTGGACAGTGAATGTCAAAGTACAGATAAATATTCACGCGTGCCTGAAAGTAAGGGATTGTTTTCATTGTGCTGATTTTCATGAAGCTCACCAACATGCAGTAAATTTTTATGGGCATGTCATATATCAAATTAAGTCCAAATGAGATGAGAAGTGTAGAAAATGTGGGTAAAATTTCACTTTTGGCCTTGAGTAAAGTATGGCATTCGCAAAACTCACTGTTGCTGAGAAGCATTATGGTGAGATATTGTGACCTGAATTCCACCCAAATCAGGCAATAAATATGGGATGTATTGGCAGAAATTTATTTATGCCCTAAGTAAAGTATGATTGTCACTGAGCCAGTTTTCACAAAAATCTGACATGTTTTAGTTCCTGCTGTTAGGTCACAGGTGGACAGGTGGGCATGATTTCCTAATAAGGCATTTTTTCTTACACTTTGCAAAGAACACCCAGAAAGTAATCACATGGGAACATGTCCAAGAATAAGGAGTATTTGCCTCAGTCTCACAACTTTCAGCCTGCACATTGGAGTGGTGATGGAGCATTGTGACATAGCATTTTAGTAGTTTCTGATATGACAGTTTGAACTTTGTTACTTAAGACTGGTACATAATACATAAATGATGGTATGAGATGGCACAGGGTAATGAATACTAAAGAGTGCTGTAACTGTGCTATGCAATGTATGTGTTTGGTGAGATAGCCATCTACCACTTGGCATCTTGCGGCCTCAGTGACTCTTTGGGCAAGGAGCGAGTCTTTCTGTTTGCCAAGATTTGATCTGGGCCTAAACTTTAATGGCATGAACTTATAGTGAAACAGTTTTATATGATGGGGCTAAGCTTCCTTTCAAGGAATTATGGTAGTCATGTGGTATTTTTGCTAAAAATACATGGACCTTGATTGGTGCCATGATATGTATGTGCTTGAAACTTGATTCCTGCCAATATTGTGCAAATGTTTGCACCTTGATTACTGCAATCATGTCCATATGCTTGAACCTTGATTGCTGCCATCTTCTCTGCATGCTTGAACTTTGATTACTGGCATCATGTCCATGTGCTTAACCGTGATTGCTGCCATCGTGTCTGTGTGCTTGAACCTTGATTGCTGCCATCTTCTCTGCATGCTTGAACTTTGATTACTGGCATCATGTCCATGTGCTTAACCTTGATTGCTGCCATCGTGTCTGTGTGCTTCAACCTTGATTCCCATCATCATGTCTATGTGCATGAAACTTGATTACTGTCATGATTTCCATGTGGTTGAACCTTGATTGCTACCATCACATCTGTGAGCTTGAACCTTGATTGTTGCGGTCATGTTCTTGTGCTTGACACTCTATTCCTACTTCATTCCTGCCATGATGTCCACATGTTTGACATTCAGCACTTCATTCATTTGTTCATCCATTCATTTACATTCCATAGATCCTTACATGGTTGGAAAAACAAGTGGATATAGAAATAGTCAAGGACAACAAGACAAGTCACATCAAGTACATAAATACAAAACACACATAATCAGTCAAATAAACACATAACGCAGATGCACAAGTACAAAATATCCAAGACAAATCACAATAAGTTATAAAATATATATGCCTAAAAAGCATGCATCATATTAACAACAAAGCAATATTTATGAGACAAAACAAATTCATAAAATCAATGCCTAATCAGATGTAATATAGATTACTAGTTTTAATAAACCCAAGATTCATTCATTCATAGTACAATTAAAGTGTGCAAACATAGCAGTTGTCACAAAGTATCACAATCTCTGCATAACCAATGGCAAACTGTATACACTTAATTATAATAATTATTTAAATGGAATCATTACTATTAAAAACCATGTGTAAAAATATAAATCTAAAACAGTATTGGAAATTACATATAGAAATATGAACCTAAGGGAGTATACAATTATTATTAATTATGATTAAATTATTCATCTACACTATAAAATGAATTTGTATACAGAAACCATTTTAAGGCGGGCCTAAGTAGTTTTATCTCATTAGATAAACATTTAATGTCAGATGAGAGATTATTAAAAATTTTTGTTCCAGAATAATGTGCCCCTTGTTGAAATTTTGTCAGATTTGAAACTGATGGGTGAAGATTAGTGCTAGCTGTAGTACTGATCTCTAGATTTGTCATGAATGGCTGTTTGTTATTCATTATGTACAATAATAGAGAAGATATCTGCTGTGAACATAAGGGTATTATTTTCAATTTCTTGAACAACTCCCTACACGAATCTCTATTCCTTGGGTTTGTAATAATTCGTATTATCTTTTTTTGAATTCTAAAAATTTTAATTCTATATGGCAAATTGCCCCAAAAAATTATACCATATACATAGGAAAAATAAATAATCCTTAGTGCCTTTTGAGACATTATAGATTTAACCGTCTTTACTGCAAAACATGCTGAATTTAATTTAGACATTAAATGGTCTATGTGATTTCTCGAGGATGAATTATCATTAATGATCAAACCCAAAAATTTTGTGCTAGTACTGTTAGTAATGTGCTTATTATTATAACCAATTTTTATATTACTATCATGACAATTTTTAGCTCTAAGTTGTAAACAGTGAGTTTACTGTTTCACAGCAGACATGCAGACATAATCCAGAGTAGCAGGCTGATAACATTTCATGTGCATTCTTTACACAAGTGCATAAAATTACTCCCCAGTGTGTAAAAAGCGTCTGTCAAGCTCTTACATTTCATCTTCAGAACCACTTAACAGGTTCTAATTAAACTTGGTATTGGGGTGTATACCAGTAGTGTGTGAGTATATTTCTTTCTGTATCAATCAAGTCTTAAGCATAAGGTGTATGAGTGTGAAATACACATATATAGCATTTATCCTAGAAGTAGCTTATCAAAGAAAGAATTGGTATATAACAGGAAATACAAACCTTATTAAGCCATACAAGTTTCACTTTAAACATTCCTGTATTGAGCAATATATTAAAAAAAATCACACTACATTGTTGTACCATCATTATTTGTCTGCCTGTTTGCAATGATAGTGTATGATTATATTTGCAAAACATGAATATGAAAGCTAGTGAGGTATACAGAATTAGTTGGAATTAATTTGGAGAAATGTACAGTGAAACCCTGTTAAAAAAATTTTGAAATTCCGAGAAAATCCTACTTCTTAAGCAAGAAATTTCTTAAAAGGGTAATTTTAATGAAATGGGAGAATTTTGGTGCTTTTTTATCCTGACTTCTTTGGTGGGAAATTTTCTTAACTGGGTTTTTCTTGTGCAAGTTTCACTGTATTTTATGGAATTCACCTCTCTAATCTTGTTAAGTTATCCTTTAATCTTTTGTCTTAGATTAAAATTGATGCTTATAAATTTGTGACTGCTGTGCCATGTTACAATGTTCTCTGCCTGCTTGCAGTGAACACAGTGAAAAAATCATGTGTTTAACTGATTGGCTTGCCCTCATTACAGAGCTAAACAAAGGCAAGATGACAGTTGGTAAGATCTATGCTGCACTTCTAATATTGGAAAGTTGGAGAACGACAAGGTTTGGCAGGATTGAATCTTCGGGTCTTCCGGTAAGTGAACCCCCAAAAAATAATTTAGATCCTGAAAACAGTGAAGTACTCACTGTATAACATGATTCCTAACAGTATATATATATATATATATATATATAGACACACACATATAAGTCAAGAATGTATTTGTTATAAAGCACATGTCCTCTGTTACTGTGTGTGTTTGGAATCAAAGCAACTTGAAGCAGTATGAAGACACAACAGAGGTGTAGCATAAAGATTGAGTGCCATGTTGTGTATCAGTTTGAAGTCTATTCTTAGAGAATTGTGCATTGTAATACATGAAAGAGTGTTAGATATGACTCAGTTACTTTTGTTTGTGAATATTAAGTCTGTAATTTAATTTGGTGCTGAAGTACATGTCATAGTGTGGCTCACATTGCTTGAGTTTGCAGACCATCAAGGTAGTTATGATGCTAATTGCTGTCATGTCTCGCTGCTATATGGTTGACAGTGCAGAGCAGTTCAAGATATAGAATGAGAACAAACTGATTGTCTTGAAAATATTTGGCTGTGTGACCTTTGAGTGCATGATGGCATTAGTTCAGTGAAACTCATTTTATTGGACAACAGTTTACCATCACGAGATGACACAAATATGGAAACATTGTGCAAGATGACTCACTGTAAATAACTGAAGTGTTGAACCACAATTGTCCAAGAAATTTTCTCTATTCATTTTAAGTACTTCATTTACTTTTAATGTTAAATGTTCATTCTCTCATATTTCAGCACATTTTATTCGTAAGGGTTCCCTGACTGCCATCTTGTAAAAGGAGGTAATAAGAAGGAACAAACAGTCACAAGTGTTAGCTTTTTGTTTTGTAACAAACTCAATGGAGCAGATTCCTTCTTCAGAAGCTCGTAGTGTCTGAGCTAGTCAGCGAATTCCCCACATTTTCTGAACCCTGATGGTCCATTGCTGTTCTCACAAGAATCTACTATGCCACCACATTAGAACAATCTGTCCAAGTCCCAGGTCATGTGTAACCTTTAATAACATGCTGCTACTTTGTGGTGAGTGGTTATTGGTCACCTGCCCAACCTCAAAGCTGGATGTTTGCCCGTTGTCAACAGTCATGATTGGTTATTTAGTGTATTCACTGCTGCCCTCTATCCAGAGGCCATCTTCCTGGCCATGCCATGGCTAATGAAGTTAGTCACTGGCCAGTCACTGTGAAGTCTCAGGTTCGATCCCAGGTCATTTTTTGTGGGATTTATGGTGGAAAAAGTGGCACTGGAACAGATTTTTCTCCAAGGACTTCAGTTTTCCCTTGTCAGTTCCATTCCACCAATACTTAACTACTTTTTCATTCACCTACCACCAACAACACTCTGTATCTTAGTAAATCACAGTGTCATTAAACAACAGACACACTTCAACTAGCTGTCTCCTCCACTTACAGCTGGAAGATTTAGCAATCCATGGAACCAAACAGTGTTTTAGAAACTCTGGGAAGAGTTTTTCTCAATGTGAGTGGTTCTGTGTTACTGTTCAGTGTCATCAAAGTAGCAATTTGCTAATTATGGGTGGCAACTGTGTTCATATTTAATACAGAATTTGAAAGTAATCAGTATTATATAACAAGTAGTATATCACTTTACAAAAGTTAATTTTAGTGCCATCCTTGTGCATAAGATATCTTTGTGTGACTGATGTTTCTCACCTCAGTTTACTTGACATTTTAGAACACAGATGAAGGGACTGTGTTCCTCCATCTGCTGTAGCTTTCTGGTTTTTCAGCCACAGAGAATATACAATTACTGTGTGTGGGGAGGGCATAAAAATGGAAACTTTTAACCAAGTCACCAAGGTACAATTTGGATCACTCCTAGCTTATATGAAAAATTTCATTCTCAAAGCATTGCTGTTATTTTTTTAAGTTTTTTGTTACAATATTATCTAATTTAAAAATATGTTCTACATATTTAATTTACAAAGATAATTTTGAGCTTACTTTACAGCTTGTAATACTGTATCTAATCATGGATTTTGAATTAATTTAAAAGTCTTAGATGCTGTATTCATATGTTTCAATTATCCATCCTGTTATCCTGTGTAATTTATACACAATGTTCAGCAGATACTTTGAAATTACATGCCTGATAATGCAAAATACACTTAGATTATTTATTGCATTGTAATTGCAGGAGAATTACAAAGTAATTCAGTCAATTAGACCTTAGTTTAACCATCTCCCTCTTTAATACTCAGCAGCATTCCCATATAATTTGTTTTTCCCAAGGTTAGCACTGTTCACGAATGATGTCTGTTGTATGTTTGCCTAAATCATTGATACTTTACAGGCTTACAATATATGAGGAACTTTGCCTTTTATATATTGGCTGCACTTTCCAGTGTAAGAATTAGAAATAACATTCCTGGTGAAATAGTGGAGTAGTGGGTTGCAGTCTGTATGTGGTTGGGGTGTGTTAAAACAAAGTGACCTTTAAAATACAGAAGCTAACAGACGATTTTCTTAACAGTGCAAAGGGTAACTTCAGAATTTGTTTTAAGCTTAGTCATTAAATATGTAGCTGAAAGTTAACAAGGGTATGAAATAGTTTTTATGCAGTATAACGAATTCCATGTAGCACAGTCCTTCTTGAGAAGCTAACAGGTCCTTGGCTAGTTAAGGAATTAACCTTTGTTTTGCACATCCCATTGTGATAATGTATACAGTGTGAAGAAATAAACTGTCAGTCACAATCACTCTCTCCTGATAGCCAGCAATCATTCACTTCCTGTGTAATAGAAACAAAATTTCCATCTACACACTTCTCATCAACAAAACCACATTTTATATCTTCAAGATTAGACCACAATAAAATCACCAACATAAATTTTCAAGATTGTGCAAAGATCAGTTCACCATATAAAAGCTTATAACCCACATATTACGTATCTGAAAATGTGTTCTACGATAGTAATTCCTTCATCTAGTATATACCGAAGATATGAGAACTTAATCCACCGCATATACCCCACAAAAGCATCATAAAGTAATATTATACACCATAGATGAGTGTTGCTTATATAATATAAAATTGGTGAAGACAGAATTCCATACAGCAGAAATACTTCCCATTCAAGATTTATTTCTGTAACATAACCTCACTTATTTTATCTCAAAAATGAGATCTCATTTCTTTTAATATTATATTATGTTGATAATTTCCCCCCACATATTCCTGTACACAGTTGTAGTACCTGAAGATGACAAAGTTGACCGAAACATGTTGTGAAATACACTAAGTCTCTGAAAAAATAGGGTTTGGTGTGTTTGAGGGTTAATTTCTTCACACTTTAGTTAAGAAATTTCCTGTGTTTTGTGCAATTCAGGGGTTCATTACTGCATTAACAAGAGCCCACCACTTGTCCCTATCCTGAACTTGTGTTCTGTATATCATCTGGAATCTGTTGGAAGACTTTTTGGAAAGGAATTGGATTGTTTTTCAGGCTACAGTCAGAATTTCAGTTAATTGATACATCCAGCTCAATGACAGTGACATTGTAGTGATTTAGGCAGCACTTTACGTGAACCTAAACTGTCACAGCAGAATAATGAACAACTTCTAGCATAGTTCTTGGAGTAAACTGTGAGATGAAGTATTTGCCTTCAACATGGGTCAAGAAATAATAATTTTTCTGCAATCCATTTTAAATAACTGGCCCTGCAGTTAATGCAACAGAGTGAAATTTTTTTATTATATTTTAACAAATATTTGAAGATCAAGTGTGTCTTCCTCTTTGTTTATATATATCAATTTAATAGTTCTGTATTAACTGTAGTGTGAAATTAGGTAAATGAAAGTAAATAGCAAATTAACAAGTATGTGGACACAACAGTGGTAGCCTATTTTAGGGTATTTTGGGGTATTTGTGTTGGGACACCAAGGAAAACAGAAATTTCAGCTTATATACATATAAATATTATATAAACTTGGAAATGTGACTAACACCTTTCTTTCATTTTATAATCCTACACTAAATTCTTTTTTTAAGTAGAGCTAGCATACTCACTCTTCTTGTAGAGCTCTGTCCTTTCTATATTTTGGTATGTTACATGACAACAAATTTTCTGTCTCTTGTGTTTTGTTTCTACAGAGATCAGTTCATTTATTTTGACCAGGATAATTCATTATTATCTATTTATTATATATATATGATTTGTTATGTTAATTTACAATTTTTGGTTATTGTTTATACATTTGTTTGTTTTGTTTCCTTTACTGTACCTTCTTCTGTGGAATTTTGTTAAAAGAATGAAATAAAATGAACTATTTAAGAAAATAATTTATTTGCATGTCGCTGTTGATTTATGCAACACAAACAAATTTACGCTTAGAAGATTTAAGTCTTCTGACATATGATGCCATGTCATTGCCTTTGTCTTCATGGTATTTCAAAGGGCCACACTGAATCTGGTGGCAGCTAGCCTCTCCAAAACCCTTGTGAGTATTTGCCAAGTGCCAGTAACTATTTTCCAAGTGACATTGCACCATATCCAGCAAGACTTTAATTTTCATCAGCAACATGAAACTAATTAATAAGTTTCATTGGAACAATAGAGTGCATACAATAAGTGATATTAATTTGCATCTTGTCATCACTATGTGTACAAAATAATACACACATGAAGACCTCATACATGGTCAGAATAAGATGCAAGTCCAGCTGATGATGTCACAGTGTTATTGCAGAAAACCTTCCACATGGAAGTTAGCCACACAACAGCTTTACAGTATTTTTGCCTTCCTTCCAGTTGGTCCTGTTGCTTGGTCTGTGCCAGTTGCTAGATGTCAGGTTACTGATGTTGAACTCACAAAGAAGCACTTGTCTTGTCTCATCGCTTAAACTCGGGAATAACACATGTTACAAGTGCCATGTAGAGTTTTAAAGTCTAAGAATCGTATATATCGTACTTTCAGGGGTGTATGAACTAATTTGATTCTAAGATGTAAAGTATGTGGTAAGGCATATTGCAGTAAAAGCAAGTGTCAAAGGCATGACCATTGACCAGCATGTAAGCACATGAAAATCTCAGTCACAGTGTTTCGTATGTACAATTTTGTGAGCATTTATAATTTTAAAATGACATTAAAGATAAAGATGTGAAATTTTATGTCTGAAATTGCATTACTGCACTTTGTACACATTTTTTGTGCAGAGCTCGCAGAGTGAACGTATTTAAGGACACTGTGCCCATCTGTCCACCAATCTTTGTGTTGCATATTTAAAACTCGTGAAGAAACCTTGTTTTAGTTCAGAACTGGAAGTCCACACTAGAAGTTCCCAGGTGATGTTCAGTACAACCCCTGCGTTGTGTGGAACTGAAATTTTTCTTTAGAAATATTTTAAAAGTGACTCATCATACGAAAAATTTGCATGGGGTATCTGCGTCTTTGACGTAAAGCATTTCGTGGTTTGTAATGAATGACTTTGCAACAGTAACTATATATTTGCAATAAATGAACGTGAAAGCCAGTGAATGGTAAAGTTATTCCTGTGCTTATCACGAAGGGATGTGGGGGAACAGAGGTATACCTCTGCTTATTCTTAAACTTGGCACTAAATGGGGGTGAGTGGTGAGCTTTACACTCATTAAACAGGAGATTGGGTGGGCCCCAGTGCCAGTCTGTATGCTTTGGAGAACAGGAAAATTACTTGCCCATGCTGGAAATCAAACAACAATCTGGTGGACTTTCAGTCAGTGTATTGACTGATCTGTCCTGGGTTCATAACAAAGCCAGTGAAGCATGCAAAATAGTATAGAATGTGTTTGGAAAATATTGTCTTGAATGAAGCACAGCTGTGCTGTCTCATCATGTCTAGTGTTTAACTGTATTTGTGCCCCGCAGGTGGCAGCAGAATGCTGCTCCAAAACATTTTTCTGCCTTGCCACACATCATCATCCACGATAATAATAAGTAGTGCGGGGAGTTACCATTCTTAGAGTGTCGGATCTTGTGAGTTGGTTACATCTGTATATACAGCTAACTTGTTTTGCGTGATTTTGCTTGAATGCGACTCGAAAATTTACACCACTTTTCGAATGTACGCGATAATTTTTGCTTTAACGCATTTTGGCATAGACGATACATGGTAGCTCTTATTGAATTTATGTTATAATTTTCAGTTTAACGTGATTTGACATAGACAATCTGTGGTCACGGTTATCTTCTGTAGCAGGTTAGCAGGAAGTGATGTCTCTGTCCCACAATCAGTCACATGTATGGAGTGGTTATGTTGTTGAAATAAGCAGCGTCTCATTAATTTGCTCTTCAGCAGCATTGACTTTTCTTACCAATATTAGTGAGGAACGTAAATCTGCATCACATAGTGCAATCCAAGTGAAAAATCGGCGAAAAACAATCGGTATTGAAGGGAAATTACATGTAATGGAAAAGGTGAACGAATTGTAGGTACATGCCATCGTGTTAGACTCATTCATAGTAGTGTACATACAATTTGCAATAATGCTGATTGAATTAAAGAAAGTGCTAAATGAAGAACTAAAGTGTTTGTGTAGCAAGACTACCGCAGTCCTATCCGAATGAAATGTACCAAGAACTATGGATGTGAGTCTCTTACATTTTTATTACATTATAAATACATAAATATATTGTATATTAAGGTATGTGCACTGTATAAAAATGTGTATATACTGCAATAACAGGAATACATACTCTACAGGAATGTATGTCCACTAGTGGTATAGTCATACACGATATAGGGTGAGGTTGTCAGTCCCCTAACCCCCAGGAAATACATTGTTCTAGGTGGGAATTTTGTATTCAATTTGCACGACATTTTTCAGGAATGTAGCCCTGGCATAAAACGAGAGTTACCTGTATTGGCATTCCTGTGTTCGAGATTTGTGTGGATAATAACATTGCCACTTCTGATCGGTAGTCTCCATGTGATGTAATAGTTTATGTACTTTACTTGTAGTCATCCATACCATTGCTATCTTCGAAAACTCGTGAAATATGCTTTTTACAGTCACATTGCAGTCTTGATAAAAAATAGTTAAAACAGAACGGTGTATTTAAAATAAGATGCCTTTCAGACATAATTTTTGCCTGCAGTTAATTTTTTTTTTGTGTGTGGAGGGAAATATGTTTCATCAGGTTCTAGTGTGGTTTCCTGTGGGGTCTGGTAAGAGCTGTCCCTTCTTTTCATATTACAAATTTATTAGATGAATTTACCATTAGTAAAATAAATATAATTTTGGCTCCTTTATGTAATACAAATAAACTGCTGAGCACAGGTCAAGCTCGTTAAGCTTTCTCACCCCAGGAAGTAGCACAACAGACATGTGCATTCCGTCTGTGAGTTTAACATGGCTATGTTAGGCATTGTGTGTTACAGATGACTTGAACTCTGTGCTTATGTGGCACTGTCAGCGTGGGCAGCGGCTGGCCATAGTGTGTGTGGGTGTGTGATGTAGTGTAGAAGTTAGCAGTCACCCTGCTCCATAGTGTGGGCCTTGCAGGCTTGTGGATTGTGCAACTCTGCACTGCAGATAAAGGTTTACAAGATGGTTGCTGATGCACAAAACGCTGTAGACAAATATGTCAGATTAACTGAGTTCAGAAGTTTCATAATGTAACTGATGGTATGGAAATTCTTTCTCACAACCTTCTGTATGTTTCCCAGAATTCACCTTTGTATGGCTTTCAAACAAGATAAATTTCAGAAAAGATTCTATATTCAGGGATGTGATACTGCACCATTATGTGCTCAGTTCCTAACATTGCAAAGGATCTGGTCCCTTCATATTCAGAGCCCAGCTGTCTAAAAATCTTGGGAAGCACTTGCCCAGTGAAACAGCATCATATCCCAGTAGACTGAATCTTCAGCAACACCTGTGTGAGAACCTCAAATCTTGTAAGATAAATTTTATTTGTAGTATTTAGTATTAATTCACAATCCATTGGCATATTTGACAGCTGTGAGAGTCTCACTGTTCAGGTGATGTTAGCTATGTCATCAGCTTTGAAACATCACTGGATGAAATCAGAACAGTTCATTTCTTGGTAAACTGTTTATGTAGCATCCCATTTTGTGACATTTGCTTTTAAGTATGAGTATTTGAATTAATTTTACATATGAAATTTCAGAAGGCAAAAATCAGATAATGTCGAGAATGTTGGATTATTATAGTTCAGTCTTCAGCCTGCCTGGCCCTTAGTTGTTAGCATACCAGGTCCATCCCATGTTTGTGTGGTGGGGCAACGTGATAGTGACCAGATGCACTGTGGGCTAGATTTGGCATCTTCAAGGTTCCCATAATTGTTTCATAGTTTACAAAATTGTGTGGCTTATCTGCTTTAGTGTTAATAAGTAGAAGGTTATTATGTTATAGTGAAAAAGCTCAAAATGGTAAAAAATATATAAAGCCAGTCTTGATTCATGTGTTGAAACTTAACCTCTTGTCACAGATTTATGTAATGGGATCTTACTAATTACACTTAAAAAACTGATATTCTGCCACACACTTGTGACTGTTTCACTTTGATTTAAATGTTTTCAGCATTTTTTAAATTTTTCTGAATTCAAAATTGTGTTATTTTTCAGACATGTTATGATCAGACTTAATGTTTCTTAAAATGTAAATTAGTATTGATTTAAATCAGATAATATGCACTTTTATGGAGGTTATCAGTCACAATAGTTTCTGTCATCTGTATAAAGAAAGAGAATTACATATTAATTTGCTGTATTTCTGCCTCCAGTCTAAGTGTACACTTGACCACTCATTGAAGATGCATGATAACCAAAGCCATGGTACCACTGGTCACTCACAGCTGTTAGCAGTCCAATAATATATGTGTTTGGTTTCAGGACTGTGGTGGTCTTAGTTCCTCCAAAATTGAGGCGGTAGTATTCTTTATATAGAACTTTCATTATTCCAACTTCTGGTAGACAACACAGTTTTGTTATTGATATGTTTCTTATTCTTTATTTGTATATATCTTCTATTTTAACCGGGATTCACATGCAGTTCAACATAAACTGACAGCTTGAAGGAAATGTTTTAGTTTCACTACTTTGTCATTTATTTAATCACTTCAAACTTTCTAATCTAGGAATTGATTTCTCTCCTAGTTTTGAAGTATAAATGTGGAGTGCAATAAAACCTTTTTCGTGCCATATTTCACAGACAGTAAAATGCACAAAGCTTTTAGGAAGAAAATTTGCGAAAAAAAAATATTCATGTTTGAAGCAACTCGAAACTGCATTTTATGTAGTATTTTCCAGAGAAAAAGTGCCTTATGGTCGGCAAAATATGTTGTGATAGTTATGATTGAATTATGAGGAGGATTATTTGAAATATTTTGTGGAGCTGTTTTATGTGAATCTTGGTGAAAAAACGAGGCAGCTGCTATCTTCCATGTCTTTGCCTTATCTTTGCCACTTTGTGACGTTCTTAATTTTTGTTTTATTGTATGGGACTTTTTTCATTGTAGCAAGAAAGCAGGCCAAGGGTTCATATGCCTCATTGGTACCAAATTGATAACTCATCAAGTGAAAACAATTGAAACCATAGACACGAAAATTTTAGCATGTTACAAAACATACTAGTTGAATATAAACGGTGCCACTTTGAAATACTGTATAGTAAAAAGTTGAGGCAGGTAACAGAAATCATGACTTCTGACCATACAGCAGTTATTTTTTTTTACCACTATGTAGGTAATAATTTCATACTTTCATGAGATATTTCATAATGTATGCTGCAAAGTTTTTTGTATTCGGTAACAGTAAATCTAAATTCTATATGTGGTCAGACATACTGGAGTCCTCAATGTACTGTTGCAGGAAGAACATATCTTTATATGCTTGAAAATTGTGTTTCATTATCTGTTCAGATGACTGTGATAATTTTAGGCCTGAATGTTACATATTTGATACCAATCCTGGCCTTTACTTGCTCTCTTATTCTCTTTCCGTGCGTTTAACAGTGTATGTGCCATGCTGTGTGTAAAGTTACCATCCATTCACACCTTTATGTGCTGCCATATTCAGGAAGTTATTACTTCTGATGTGGTCTGTTGGTTTATCAAACACTACCCTTGTTGTTTGCTAACATTTTCTAAGCAGTGACCAAAAACATGAAAACTCTTGCTTTGAGCATTGTACTATTTAACAGGTTTTAAATTAAGTTAGTTATATAGACTCCTTAGAATTGCTGATATCTGTTTGTGGTCTTCACCTTGTACGACAGAGTGGTTACTACCCATACCGCCTGCTTTAACATTAGATGCTGGACAGTTTGCCTACGTAGTGTATTTATGTGTTTTATATGGTTGTCAGAATAAACAGCCATTATGTAGTATTAACTGATTTGTCTTCATAAGGGGGTGTAAATGTGTATGACATAGGAACTGAATTTTGAAATTTTATTTATATGAATTTCAGGTTTACAAGGAGTTTTTTCAAAGTAAAGTTGCTGTCTTATGTGCATTTGCATGCAACAAAAACTGTTAGTGTTTTTGGTGTCTGTCCATCTGTCCATGTGTATCAGGATGACTTGAACCAATTCCATTGTTCGTGGAATTTTGTATTTTTGTTTTTACTAAAATTTCATGACAAATTATGATTTTGGATAACATAGGACAAAAATCAATCACCTTATGTGAAGGTATATGCGCATTTATGATTGGCACTTATAATTGATACAGGCTGTTCTCAGTGAGATTTGTGTCGAAGCCAAAGGAAATTTTTTATAATTGGTACAGTGTTCTGTGTGAGGTATGAGCTGAGGTTGTAGAAACAGTTGAGCGTCAAGAATAGTCAGTTATGAACATCAAGTGCTGACATTTAAAAAGTTACCAATTGTAAATTTCAGTATTTGCAATAGCTTGATGTAGATCAGTTGTAAGTCTGTTGTTAAGAAATCATATAGTGTGTGTTTAAAGACTCATTGTTTTTCTGGAAAGTATTCACAAATTGAATATCTGGGGACTGAAGTGTTATTGTCTGCAGACCCATTTCCTAACTTGTTTTATTTAATGTATGGTTAAAATGGGAAACACTCATTGATATGAAGTAACCATGTGATTTCCTGAACTTCAATGCATTTTTATCTTTTCCATTTTTGATAGTTTAATGGTAATAGAAGCAATTCAAAAATACAGTAAAACTCGTTTAAGAAGTCTCCAGTTAAGAAAATTTCCCGCCTAAGAAGTCAGGATAAAAAAGCACCAAAATTCTCCCATTTGATTAATATTACATGTTGCCCTTTTAACCTTTTAAAGCCTAGCGGTAACTTTACATGCCCCCAGGTTTAACGTTAAAAAATTCTACGTGGTGCCCACATTGCGTTTATGTGTTTTGTATGGATCTCAGAACAAACAGCAACTTTTGCCTTATAAAACATGAAGAGACTGGTTTTTATAACCAAAGTGGAGAGTGTTTACAGCGCGGTACGCACTGAGTCCTTATATAAAACAGATACGCTTTGTCTTTAAAGGGTTAATACATCCCCGCATAGGAAAATTTCCTGCCTAAGAAGTAAGAAATTTGATGATGAAACAATTTTTTTACCCATTTAATACATTTTCTGTTTCAAAACCTTAAAGAATTTCCCCAAGTTTCCATTCGATCCATTTCCAAAATGCAGCATTCACATGGCGCGGTCAGTTCATAGAGGTTAATCTCCAAGGTCATTTCCCCCACATTTCACACAGTGGAATGGTGCAACCTCATGGCCGATGTGGGGTGTCGTATTTCTTCCGCGATGCAAAGACTGTAGTCAGTCCCCACTAATCGGTCTCTCACGACAACCGAAAAATTGTATGGGGCGGCCGGAAACTGATCCTAGCTGTTCTGTGACATGCATAAGCCTGCGTTTGGCAACAGCTGACATGCAGCAGCTCACTTGCTGCTTCATCTGCCCAGGGCTTGGAGGAAACAAAGGCAGCCAGTAACATTTGAAGAAGTGTAGGCACGCGCTAGTCAAAGTGATACAGTGTTCCACATTGTTGAGGGGACAGCAGTTTGAAGTGAGATAAGTGAGTGGTCGATTGTGACAACTTGTTTAAATGTAATTATCAGCAATAATAAAAAATGTGTCGTGGTGTAGCGTGATTGTGAAACATTTGTGGTGACTGTGTGCAGATAAGTTACCTCAGCAATTCCAGAAAATAAATTCAAGACATTGCAGAGTTAGTGAAAGTAACTGGAACTACTGACCACCCCTTATGGTCTGCCTAAAAGCAAATCTATGGAATCTGAAGGTGTATACTTCTACCGTTTTTGAAAAAAGAGGAACTACCAATGCTTGAAAAATATTTCAAGGGAAAGTAAACATCTGGAACGAAATGTGAACGTGTGAATGAAAAGTCAGTAACAGTATAGGTAAGGTGTAAATAAAACTGTGAATGATAGGTTACAGACAAAATGGTTAAATGGTCAGATACGAGTGAGAATGTGTTAAGATAGCTGCAAATTATTCAAATTCGGCACACATATGTAATAAGTTCGCAAAAAGAAATGTAAAAAATGGAACTTTCTGGTCCCGCCCTTTTAAGAAATTTCCCGCTTAATAAGTCAGATTTTCTTCGAATTTTCAAAAATGTCTTAACAGGGTTTTACTGTAGTTCAGAAACAAAGCTTTATCACCAGCTTTAATGTGATCTTCTTGTTTCATTAACTGTAATTGCTATTGGAGTATATTATTAAAGTGATATTTCACTTTTTTAGTTTGTTTTCTTGTGTGTTTCAATTGTAAGTTAGATATCAGAATTGAATACTTTTGTAATTATGCAAATGATAGATATGAAAGAATTAATCCCTAGGCATTGACTGCATTTTGATAGTTTAAATGCAGATCTGACAGGAGGTTTTTGTACAGTACAGACATCCCATTTGCTTTTGACAAGCAGTGAGTTGAAAATTTTAATTGTGTGTACTTCTTCAGGCGACAAGTAGGAACTGTACAAGCAAGGTGTTAAATTGTGTATATCAAAACTAATCTTGCAAAATGGTATGTTTAGTTTTTTAAATTGTGTATATCAAAACTAATCTTGCAAAATGGTATGTTTAGTTCATGTAACATTTTGTATCAAATGCAACAGCTTTTAAAACTGTACACGAAATCATTATGGGCCAAAGCAATAACAATCTTTTATAAACTGACAGACCATTCGAACTGACTTCAGGTGTATGGCAAATCGGTTATTACACTCAGCAATAGGGAACATTAATAATAACAATGACATTCTCACAACCTTTGAAATTATGTAGTTATTTAAATTATGGCTTCTCAGATGCTTAGAATGCCAGTGCTTTATATGTAACATCCATTACATTCACAAATGCTGTAATGCGTAGTGGCATGACCTGCACTGACTGCACTTTTGCATGACTGCTGTGTGTTGACACCAGTACAAGTGTGGTTTGTAACAGCATGGGCTAGTGACTAGACCATGTCACCTGGTTACCATGATTACCTCAAAAATATATTTTTAGCGTATTACTTCGTTCCATAAAATGTCAATTTTGTCTTGTAGGAGTAGTGAAAATTTATTCATAAAAATTAATGTCAGATAAATTCTGTTTCTTCAATCAGTTGATATATTAAGAGGAAATTAATGAGTTAAAATCAGGTGATGTACCTACATATATCTCTTTGCTGTTTGTAGCAGTGTTGGGATTATGTATGTAGTATGCTACGTGGTATCATAACTTGACACAGACTGTCTCTGCTTACATCTTCAAACTACCCTTCTTACTTTGTCTGTCATTTGTTTTGCTGTAATACTGTTCAGAACTACATTCATGCATACTACTTTTTTTATTGATCATAAGTCTTCCCAGAAATTGTATATAATCTTCACAGTTTTTTATCATAACTTTTGCTAAACTGGAGTAGTTCTCATCTTGTGACATGTTTAGTGACATACGGTATTTGAATTTATTAAACTTATTACATATTTATACTTTGTAGTTAGTTAATAGGATTGATTATCCTTATGATAATCTAGTTTGTATCTTTATAATTAGTGACCTAACTGTACATATGTAGTGTGTAAGTCTATGACATAGTTCGGATGTATGTTGCAAAGATATATGTGTTAGTGAGTACTGAGAAGGGGCTTAGCAGTCCACTGCTGTCATGATGTTGCAAGTTAATAGGGCAGTTGTAATCACCTGGCACTTTTATACACTTCCCCAGTTTTGAGACTCAGTCTCAGATGTAGTCTGTTACACATTAAAATATGCACTGAAATAAAAGTGTAGAAGTACCAAGGCTGAGTACTGAGGGCCAAGTGGTATAATATTATTTTTCTTTGTGTGTGTAACAATGTTAAGTTGTTTTGTGGACAGCGGTCATCGTTTTTTAACTGCCTCCTGGACATGGCGGCTGGCCAGTGGACTGGAAATTCCAAAACCGGAAATCTGGAGCCTGAGTCAGCTGAAGAAACCACTCTGCTTTCTCGCAGAAACACACAACGTAGGAGTGGCAGGTGAGCTGTTGTGTTTTTCAGAGTGGCAGTGACAATTTCATTGCTTTTATTGATGTTTATTCTTACAATGTAATAGTTTTCTACAGACATCTCAGAGAATGCTATACTACACGTCTTCACTGTATATTTCACAAATTGCCTCAGCTTTGGCCAGAGAGAAAACATTACTGTTCTTTAAGTTACTTATTTTATTGCTTGGGCAAGTTATTTGGTGGTGTGGCCATGGTGATTAGAGACAGTCGAATTCCATGGGTTGCATTTAGAGAAACAGAAGTAATCATTTTGGAAATGTTGTATTAGATTTTTTCAAGTAAAAAATTTGTTTCTACAAGTGTAATTCATAATCTGTCCATCGCACAGTATCTTGAAAACTGTTAATGTTAGTGGAGAGGTGTAAACAAAGGAGTTGTTCATTTTAGGAAGGAAAACTTGGGAAGTTATTAATTGTGCTGTTTTGTAGATGAATTGGGAGTGTAAAACAATTTATTCGGCTATTATGTGATGCATTTTGTGTGAAATGTGACAAATCCGTACAGGAAAATCCATTCACACACAGGAAAAGCCAAACTAGAGCCTTGCTGGGATATGGAGAAAGTCTGTAGTGACAGTTTTTTATTACCCTGATGGAAAATACACTACTTTAGTGTAGCTCCTTTGCTAGGACATGGGTAAAATACAAACCATTCAGTGCAGGGTTTGCTCCTCTTGCATGCTAGCTTATTATGTGGTGTTTAGTGTATTAACTTCCATTACAAAAGGGACTTGCCTCAGTGAAATATTTTAAAATTTTGATACTTTTTCTATGGACAAAAATATTGGAAAAAATTTTAAAAATAGTAAATAACTCTTGAATACATTTCACTTATTTGAATTATATTAAATTAATAGGGTCTGCACTTAGCATTAATAAATAAATGCATGTGCATAAATGTATTTGGAAGTCCATGTTTCTTCATGCTGGTTACATTGCAAAATTTAGAACTTTACTCACATTTGTAAGATCTGCACAATTAGTGAACTTTTAATGATATGTATATGCATATAAAAACGTTTTTTATGATAAGTATAAAACAATGATATGGTCTAAACAAGTACAGTATCTTCATTAATCTGATGAATATGACACACTAGAGTGGCCGGCATGAAAATAGCCCTGTGAAGGTCACTGCCTATGTACACAGTGCTGCCATGTCTATGGCAGTCTATTTGGGCCAACTAAATGGTAAGCTGCGTCTTGAGGGAAGAACTGGCAGCAATGCTTGGCGGCAGGGAGCGGGGGTGTGAGTCAGGCGTTTAATGTCAACGAGACTATTTTCATGTCGGGAACTTCAGTTTCAGTCCTGTATATTCCCTTTATGTGCTTTGTACATGTATATGTGGTAAGTATATAGCAGATTGTAGTGACAGATCACACAAGTGAGCTTAATTTCTGTTAGGTCTATTTCTTACACCTTACTAAAAAAAACTCTGGTTCTGCTACTTGCTTGAGGCTGCAGGAGAATCATATAACAGATTCTGTTCTTATGTAAGGTCTTTATTCACATTCTAAGGACTCTGTGTCTGTAGTAACAGGTGTGTTTCTGTTTGTTGCAGGACTAAAAAGGTGAAGGGTGTTGCGGTGATGTACTGGGGTCTGTTGTATATTGGAATGATCCTTATTTTACCTACAGTGGCTTCATCCAGAGCTCTAAAACTAACAATTCCTAACAACCTGTAAAATGGGAGAAAGTGAAAGGCTGAACTCAGTAGTTTGCCTCAGGCTGTTATGCTTTGTAGACTGTTTCTGTATTCATTTGTTAGGAGGAAACTTGGAATAAAATTCCGGGAAATTCAGGATTAACTTGAGTCTTGTGAGGAAACAGTCATAACCTCTTTGAAAGTAGTGCATTATTTTGGTTGGCAGACTGAATAAAACCATGAAAAATCTCTGTTACAGTAGCGTTTCTCTGGCATGAGATTCAAATGTGAGACTTCCTGAACACAAGTAAGGAATGCGTGCCATGTCAGTGTGATGATTACTTTTCAGAAATGTAGGAAATTCTTTGTTTTGGCACTACACAACAATATTGTACAGAACAGTTCTGGACTTCTGACTGCAGAAACAGATGAGAAGAGCTTGGATGCTGTCACATGATTCCCCTGCACTCTGGTGTTCCTATTATAGGGCCTAGGCCGCAATAACAGGGTGACATTGGTTGGTAGCATCTAGTGTAATTGGTGGTGCCGGTGTTACGCAAGTAGTGTGCTGCTACTGATAGTCTATAGTGCAGGGGTGTCAAACTCAAACAGTATGCAGACAAAATGGGTAGCTTAAAAATGTAAGGTGGGCCACATGTCATTCAAGAAAGTAGGTATTTTGACTAAAATGGAATATCATTAAAAGCCTGGACAAAACAGGTTAAGTGTATTTCATACCTTTACTGCTAAAATCAAAATGTGTTATAATTATTGAGTTCAACGTTTTATTGCATTTTTATGTCCTTGCTGATGTATGTTGTACATTACCATCCAGGGTAACAAATCTTTTTGAGTCTCAATGCCTTTCCTGATAAACATTTTAAATTAAGAAATTGTTCAATACTGAGTGCCCACATTCTGTAACTGGAAAAGTATTTGTGAGAAGGCCATATACAATTAGCTGGCAGGCCACTTGTGGCTTGCAGGCTTTAGGTTTGAGACCCTTGCTCTGGTGTGTTTAGTGATAAGAGATGTTAGCCTTCCCCATGTCACAAGAATTTCCCACAGTTCTCACTTTTCCCATTTTCTTAACTAAAATTCCACATTTTGAGGTACTTTTTCACTTACATCAGTTCAGTACCATTTCTGCCATCAATGATTATTCACAGGATTTGAAATAAGAAGAGTGTAAATGAATAGAACATTGAGGAGTGTATTGCATAGGCAGATGCTTGTCAATGTCTGAAGTGACATACAGGAGAAAATATCAAGTACGGAATATATTTTGTGTGACATGGGAAGGTTACTGTTAGTGTCTGATGATGCAGTGTTGCCCTCTGTATTCTGTAGTGGTTCTGCATCTGTAAATTCACTGTCAACTCAAGTCCAGATGTTTCATGCATCTTAATGTGCAGATTTTTACAGTTTTTCTTTGTTTAGTATGTGACATTTAAAACCTTGTCTTCCTACAAATATTCATATACACTGATGTGTCTCTATAAAGTCATCATCATAATCATGATCATTCATTGACGGTTCCATGGAGGTTGGTCATCTTATGACAGAGTCTTTTCCATTCATAACCTCACATAAGTAATCTTCTTATCTTGCCGTTTTGTGTGTCTTTTCTCCTCAGTAGGCATTCATTCAAAATCTTTGTGTTTATGTTGTCAGAGGAATCATGTTATTGTCCGTGGCCAACCCATGCCTATATGTCTGTTTACACATGACTAACATTCCTTGTAGAATTTCTACTTTCAGATGTTTGCCTGACATCCTGGCATCGTATATCGTAGCCTCCTTTTCCACTTCATAATACTCCTGCAAACATTGTCTGTACTGCCTGTAATCTAATTGTGTCATTCTCATCAATTGTTACCAAGTTTGTGCTTCATATAAACAAGTTAGGAAAATCCATGCAGTATATAGTGCTTCTGGTGTTTTCATTCTGTTATTGTCTCTGGATTGCAACTTCATGAATAATTTAAAGAAAAACACTGAAAATGTGAGTACTTTAAATGTCCCTTTCATGTTTTGCACGACAGACAATATATGATTTCTCCATATCTTAGCAACAGATTTACATTTGAAAATAATCAGTGTTTTGGAAATGTCAAGATATCATGAACATCATTTACAATAATTGAATCTTGATTGGTATGTTTAGATCAAGTTCCTCATAGAGAAAACTGTCTTAATTATAGAAACTGATCATGCAAAGAATTTGTAAATGTATGTCAGTCTTCATGAAAAGTGACTGTTGTGTTTGTCTGATTTTTGGCCAGTAAAAATCTGAAATATGAGATGTCACAAACATCCAGTGGAAGTTGTGCTATTTTATTCAGACTGATGGGCATCACAAGGCCAATAGCTGTTTCTTGAAACTGCTTTGCAAACACACAAGAAAACAAGGAACTAGCATGTCTTATGTAACATGTTACTTGCCTACTTTCTTACAAAATTTTCCCAATTCCAAATAAAATATTGCTGACAATGTAGTAAAATTTATTTTTGACTGTTCACTTTCCATGCCCTCCAGACTGTCTAATTTCAGTTCACTGCCGTCATTGAACATTGCAGTGCATAGATGAACATGCATAAATCAAATGATCGGTGGTTTCTTTCGATGCCTATGAAAACAACCCTAAGCACTGAAACATACCTGAGTAATTGCACATAAATTATTATAAAGATTGTGCACATCTAGACACATTCCTTTTTATATTATCATCATTATGCCTCCTGTAATGTTATTCTGCTACACCTGTAAGATAAGGATGTTATACCTGGACTTTAGTTACAGTTTTAGTTGTCTAGTATTAGCCCTTGTAATTCTAGAAGTGTTTAAACACAAAATATTATGATGCTTAAAGATTATTTGTAAGTAATATAGTTTGATATAAACATTATTATATATTTGAGAAGTATAGGCATTATGAATTGTGTTATTTGCCTACATCTTAAAAATAAGACTATTTACTTCAAATTTTTAAACACAAACATTTAACAAACCTGTTACCATTTCTGTGAAAAGGTTTAAAATGTCACATGATATTGTTGTCTATGTAACACAGCTTTTGTTATGGTCACAATGTACGCAAAATATCTTGACCAGAAAGAAGACACAGACTTCCCTTCCCAGGCAGTATTGTGGCCCCAGCATGTTTACATTTCTTGATCAATTTCTAATGGGCTGGGGCAGCTTAGTTTGTATAATGACTGGACGACAGGGAGGATGACCAGGGAGTTGTGGTTTGTTGGCCCCCCCCCCCCCCAACCAAATCAAAATTAAAGAAGAAACCTTGTAGAAAATTATACTTTGTGATTTAAATTGAGTGGGTGAGTTATGGAACATGTAGTTATATTTATAGATGTATAAATGCAGTTGCAAGCAATGTCATGTTACAGTTGTATTTATGACATGATTTTATAACATAGTTTTTAAAATTAAGTGTAACAGATTATCTACATAGCCTCAGGGTTGAACCCCCCCCCGCCATCTGCCCGGCCAACAAAAAGTCCTGGGTGTGCGCCTGGGCAGAGGCAAAGTGTTTAGACTGGCTCTGGGACCCACACAGCCACTTATTCAATGGGCATTGGGTCTCTCTCCCCAGGGGTAAAGTGGCTGAGGCATGAAGTTGATGATACAGCATCATCTAATGCGGAGGTTCACAGTGAGTGGAGCTATTTACCTTCGTGGCATGCACTATGACAACGTCTACTAACAGCGCATTGCATCTTTCTGAGCTCCATATGCCATACCAACTGTTCAGATAGTATCTCAGACAGATATGAGTAAAATGCAAGAGGCTGTGAATTAAAGTGCAATGTGTATTGGACTTCTGTGTTACATTTCAGTCATTGACTCTTTCACTTTATTGATACTGTATCTGTATTCATAGGGGACATGTTTGGAAACAACATAAATTTTGCTGGGGGAGAACTGCTGTATGTGCTGACTTCAGCTATGAACTAACTTTACTTTGTTTACTTACTTACTTACACACTGCACATACATACTTACTCACTTACTTACTTACTTACTTACTTACTTACTTACTTACTTACTTACTTACTTACTTACTTACTTACTTACTTACTTACTTACTTACTTACTTACTTACTTACTTACTTACTTACTTACTTACTTACTTACTTACTTACTTACTTACTTACACACTGCACAGTCCTTCTTCAGAAGCTAGCAGTATGCAACTAATCAAATTCCCCACATTCTGTGAAACCTGAACATCTACACCCATGGTCACAGGGTCCACCACTTGTCCCCATCCTGAGCAAGATAAATTCAGCCCATGCCATTCCATCCTATTTCTTCTGGTGCCATTTGAATATTATGCTCCTATCTGTGCATGTGTCTTACAAGTGGTTTCTTTCCTTCACATTTCCATACCAGAACCCTTGTACATTTCTGTTCTACCATGTGCCTTGTCTGTCCTATCCTCCTCATAACTGTCAAGTGTTGAACTTCCTTGAATTTTGGTGAACAACAGTGACTTAATTCTTGTGCAGCAGTCTTTTAATATATTTCCTTCAGACATCAAACAGTGTTTGGCTTATTTATTTTCGAGTGAAACATCCAAAATCCATTCAAGTAATAAGAAACTAGGCCTGTAGTCTCCTTAAACAATCATTTGATTGTGAAAGGGATAACATTTATTTTATTTTTGTCTGGTTGACCTATTCACAGAAATAAAACAGTTTGTCAATCAGTAGCTTTCTGATTATAGCAGTACTGTAAAAACATTATTCATTTTGTAATAGCACCTACATTACTATGTGAATGTAGTTCAGTGTTGATATTTAAGAGCACTATAGACATAAAGCTTAAAAAATGTATGTGTGATAGTGACAAGACACAAATAATTGCCTGAGGTATTAATATCAAGGCGTTCATTACAAAGATATTTCCATGGTAACCAGTATTTCTCATGAACTTGAATGCAGTGTATGTCCATCTTGTATGCTGCAGTGTGGGACATTGTTACTGTAGAAACCACAGAACTTGTATGAGTACACTCCCTGTGTTATGTCATAGACAGCAGGACACTTCAATGTATGTACAGTCCTTGTATTATACCATAGACTGCAGGACACCTCCATGTATGTATTTGAGAGATATACATTACTTGTTCTATTTGTAGATGGGTTAACTGCAGTAGTGTGTTCCTTTAGAAATTAACAAGTTTAGTGTAACTTGTATGCATGCTCTTCATTGCATGGTATTATTACATTATTGTATTGCTTGCATGGCACTGAATTTATAATTATATTTAATTTGTTTTTATCTTGTCAGTACCAGTTCAGAATTGTTTCTTATATTTGATATTACTTAGTCTGTTCTATGCAGTATAGCTAATACAGCTGTATGGAAAGGAAACTTCATAATGTTAAATATTTCTTATGCCAATTGCTATAAGTAATATTTGAGTATATAGTGGACTGTTTTATTTTGGAGTTTTGTATCTGACTAATGATAACACTTATCAAAAGAGTATGGTTTAAGAATATCAGTCACATGTTTTAAGTAGTAAGTAGTTAAAAAATTGTACCATTTTAAGGATATTGCCAGCTAAATTCGGTATTTCCATTGTGTTGTGGTCTACTGGTTAATAAGACACAGTGGTCTTGTACGGGTTACCAATTTTTCAGAGAAAATGCTGCCTGAAAGTGGAGGCAGAGTATTTCTTCAAAACACTGGTAACATCCTGGCAGATTACATTGTGTCCTCACCCATGAGGCCACGTTGTTAACTTTCACTGCTTTGAAAACCACAAATTTCACATAACTTCAGTAATTTGTATATTGAATATGCAGGAGGTAAAATTGTTCGTATGTATTGTTAATTATTATCACTTTTTTTATTTATCTGAATGACATTACTAAAAGTAAGAACCATGTTTTGTGTGTAATGAAGATGAGTGTATATTTATTTGATGCCAGGTGATGGAGGAGGTAATCAGTTCTCGTCACCCATCTCCTGATTCCCCCTCAGATCAGCGCCTCCATCCACCAGGATATGCAGGACACATGACACGGTCCAGGTCAAGATCGCCCAGTCCAAGGTAACTGTATGGATCAGTTTTTAAATCGGTGACATAGTGTGTAAGAAATTCTTGTGTCCTATATTCATGAAGCAGTTGGATTTGATCATGCATTGCCAGTAATGTTAAATTAATTAACAGAATGCAAGGAATTACAAGTGAAAGTAAACTCCTAAAGCGTGACCCAATTTCAAATGGCATAGCGAGGCATAGGGTCAAGATTTTATCAGCTGTGACTTCCTGTGGGCTTTTTTGTCATTTTAATGTACCCCAGTCAGCTGATTGCCCCCCCCCCAGCTACACACACACACACACACACACACACACACACACACACACACACACATATCAGAGTAATGGTGAGAAGTAACAAATTGTAGGTGTCAAATAAAATAAGGACTCTGTACTTCTGGTAATGCCAACCCTTTCAGATCAATATTTTAATATGTGACAACCCTCCTGGTCTAATGTCTTGTATTTCAACTTAAGAAATGTCAAGTGGAGTCTGACAGTGATTTTGACCGTGATTTTTAGCCTGCCTTCCTTCCTTACAGGTAAAGAAATAAGCTTATGAGGTCACCTTGTCTGTGTATTTCACAGTTTTGACATTTGAATCAAGTAACCAGTTTTAACAGTACTTTGTGTGAACATTATGCCATTGGAGTCCAGTGAAGTGCCGTGCTTCTAATTCCATCCATTAGGTAATAACAACATAGTTGACACACAAGTTCATGAGGCATGTGTGAGGCCAGCAGTGCCTACATCAGGTTTTGAAGTCGTGTATGGTGAGCGGTAACGGAAAAGTGCAAGTTTTTGAAGGTCATACTATTGTAGACTGAAATAATAAGGTGGCTGGCTTGCAAATATTGTCTTTACTATTCATTTTAATGAAGGTAACTAATGAATGACTAGAGTTGGTCATGGGAAATTTGGTACAGCAGTATTTCATGCACTGTATAGGCATGTTCTGACATGCCTATACAGTGCATGAAATATTGCTTTTAACTCGGTAACACAAACACAGCAAAGATGTGAAACTTTGCAGTTATGTGTGACAGATGTAATGCATGCATAACTTCCTATAGTTCTGTGCTTATTGCAAAAATGATGATGACAACAATGATGACAAAAAATGTGTATTGATCAGGATTTATGCAATAGGAAATTAGGCTGAATCAATTTTCATTCTTATTCCTGATCTTTTGTCTTTTCTTTCTTATCCAAAAATATAAAGATTAAAACCTACAGAACTACAGTTTTGCCTGTTCTTTTCTATGGGTGTGAAACCTCGTCTGTTACATTAAGGGCAGTATGTAGGCTAAGGGTGTTTGAAGCAGGGTGCTTGAGGAAGATACTTTGGCCCAAGAGGCAGAAAATAACAGGAGGCTGCAGGAAATTGTATAATAAGGAACTTCATGATTTGTACTCATCACCAGATATTAATTACGTGATCAAATAAAGAAAAATGAGATGGTGGGGCATGTGGCATGTGTGGGGAAGAAGAGACTTTGGTTGTGAAACTTAAAGGAAAGAGAGCACTTTGGAAGGCCCAGGTGTAAGGAGAATAATATTAAAATGGATGTTAAAGAACTAGGGCAGGAGGGCATCAGCTGGATTGATCTGGCTGAACATAGGAACAAGTGATGGGCTGTTATGAACATGGAAATAAACCATCAGGTTTCATAAAATGTGGGGGATTTCTTGACTAGCTGAGGGCCTAGTTAGCTTCACATCAAGGACTCTGCTGCATGGAATTAGTCCATCAGTCAATCAGTTATGCTTGCTAGTATGCCAAACTGAGTCCAATAAATCCATTCCTGAAAAAGAGGAGTGGAAATTTGTGCTTCTATTTGGACCAAGCACTTTGTGATACTGCATGCCATGCCTGGATGACCATATATTGCTGACCTAAATTTTGTACAATGACAATTTTATCTTCGTATTACTGTGTAATGTCACAGGCTTGAATAATGTGTAGGCTGTCCCTCTGAATTACCTGGACGCCTCCACTTCTACAGTGTTCTGTATTTGCCTTTCTGACGTTAGATCGTATCATACTGAAACTCTCAGTTACTATAAAAACAGAAATAAACAAAGGTGGGAAATGGGATAGCTCAGTTTACTGCCTAGGTTATGGGTTGGACGATCTGGGCTTTGGTTCCTGGCAGTAGCAAGAGATTAGTATCCCCAATGGTAAAGTGGCTGGGGTGTGAAGCTGATCTCTCACTTTCACATAGTGCCAAAATTAATTGTTGGAGCTATGTACATCTTATCCATGTGTGCCTTCATGGCATACGAGTACATAGGAACAACTTTTGCAGGTATAGGTATATTTTGTATCATGTACAAATATGTTATGCAGTGAGTGTTTTTAAGGGAATGCTGTTGAAGTTCACGTCTCACTTACTTTTCTAGATTTGACCAGTGTGAACCATAATATGAATTTTAGTATAGATTTCCAGTAATAAATTTCCTTGAAATATGTCAAGTAGTTTTAGAGATAGAACTTGAGGATGGTAATGACCTCCATCTGTTGAATTAATTTTGTGGGTGTTGGGTTCCCGCGGGCGCTGTAAATAACTTGAACGTTCAGTGACGATCCCGTGAGCTTCGGGTCAGTTCGGGATTCTTCGTGCTGAACGTTTTGGAAACTTGAGAGCTAGCGTCGCGTGGCGTGACTCGATCCAACATGTTCAGTCTTGCTTAGGCACGTGCCTTCGGCGGTCAGCTGTTGGCCGTGCTCTCGGGAATCCAAACAAGTGTTCGCGTGCAATGTAAAGTGTAACGGTCATGTGTATGTGTGTGTGCATAAGTGCTCGCGCGGAAGGCACAAGATATGCGTACGTGTGAAAACAGAATAGTGATTTAAGTACATAAGTGTGAAAAAACACTATAGTGGAATTTGTTCATAGAATGCCCAGAAGGTCTAATTGATGATGTATTTTAATAAACTTCTGTGTGTTTAGTCATGTACTACTTCAGTTTTTTTTAATGTCGTATGTTTCTCGTACATTATATTAAGTGTTAGAAAGTCACAAAATAGCCGAAGAATTTGAACCTGGTGCAACGAATGAATTTCAGATTCATAATTGTTTAAATGAATATTAGGTAAGATAATTTATGTTGATTCTTGTAACTAGAACTGTTACCACAATGCAGATTCATTAAAAAAATATGTGAGTGAAGAGTGACAACAAAGTACCTTTTAATAAATAAGAAAGCATATACTCTTACTGTAATTATGTATGATAAATTTGCTGTCATTGTCATCATCGTCAGCAAGATGGTATAAGCCCTACCAATCTCGTTTTGTCTTCCTGGGTGTTGGTCTGTATATTGTTCCTTTGGTTGACTTAGGTCCCTTTTGCTGGTTGAAATGAATGCATACATTAACTTGAAAATGCATGTATTATTCATTCTTTGTAAAAGCTTTGTCCACCTGCATTCATAATCCACAGAAGTGTCATTCAAATTCCACATGTTTCATTTTTTTCTAACACATTTGTCTAACAATGCATTCATCAGTATGAAGTGTTCATTACAATTTATGTCGGGAACAAGCTGCTGAGATATGTTAGTTGTGATATGTGTTCAATAGGTGTTATGTTTTATCACACATTGATTAATATGTGTTCTGTAGCAGACGAGCACGTTCGCCAACACCAATAAGGAGAAGTCCTAGTGGCCTGCACCATGACATGCGGTTGATTGACACAGTGTCCAATGTTGTGGACATTGTAAAACATGACCATAGTCATGGCCATGGCAACAGCAAAAAGCGGATCACAGGTAAGCAAAGCCTTCTTAACAGAACTGAAATATGTGAAGTGTATATGAAATTGTTAGGTGCACTGCCAATGGTGCCATGTAGAATTTTCACAGGCTGTTCTGTTCCTACAGTATTACTACTTACTGATCACATAGGTATCCCCTAAGTGTTCTGCTGCATTGTAAAATTGAAGGCTGATTCAATTCTTGACCAAAAAACAGAAAGGAGTTTTGTACTTTTATGAGTGGTTTTCCAGTGTAGTTAGTAGCTGTATGTTCCATATGCGACAGAAATATTTGTTATGTAGACGGAAAAATTATGAAAGGTATAAAAGTGCCAAAAAGACAAAAAGAAAGGCATTGTGTAGATGGTACATGATATGCTCCCAGTAAGTCTACTTGTTGCAAAAGTATTACAAAATGTGATGTTAGTTACTCTGTAAGATTCTCTTATGTCATCACTTTCTTTCTCCTGTGTCAGTAGTATTACCGTTGGTCACAGATAACAGCACATAACAACTTTTGTAAGTTGTTAGTGTGTTTGTGATTGCACTATAAGGGTAATTTTTTCTGAAGCATTGGGATAGAGAGTGTATTTCACTTAACAGTAGTAAAACGTAGGGTGGGTATATTAGCTTATTGCACCACAGGTGTTGCAGTAATTTTTATTATATGAAACACTTCCATTTGTAGTGCTATTCACTTGTTTATTTGTTCATTTAATTATGCTGTCAGTAGCTCAAATTGTATAGCAAGAGAGAGAGAGAGAGAGAGAGAATTAACTATAGAGAAAAAGAGAAGTGTGTTATTTCGTAATGCTGTCAATTGCAAAGGTCATACAGCATCATTGTTAAATGGCTGAATGAATGTGTAACATTGGTGGAATGATACTGACGTGAGGGAACTGCGGTACTTGGAGGAAAACTTGTCCCAGGGCCACTGCATCCACTACAAGTCTCATACAGTGGCCAGGCATTGAACCCAAGCCTCGAGACTGAAAGGCCAGTAACCGGGCGGCTGAACTATGGCATAACCCAAATTACATAGCATTGAACGACAGGATGATTGGTGAATGGTGAATTGTAAAGGATGTGGAAAGAATTGGTTGTGGCGTAACATAAGGTTGTGCTGTGGGTGTCTGGAGGGACTGAGGAATACCACATAATGAAATTACTATAATCATGTCTCTAGGCTCATATTTAAACCCAGGATCTTCAAAATAACAGGCATGAGTGTCACCCACTCAACTGCCACATTTGATATATAATGTTTGAAAATTTATAAAGAGCAAAGGACTAAATTTATCACACCCTCTGTATAGTGATTGCCTCTATATAAATTTGAGGTCTGACAGACTTACAACTTCAGCATTATCTCACTCAGATCAACAAATTCTTCCTATTATTGTAAGATTATTTTTTTCACAAATTTTTAAAAAAGTGCACAAACATTTCTTATACATAGATGTTAGGAACACAGAAAATTATTTAAAAATAATCGCACATTAAAAATGTTTTTGGAATGCTTATTTCATAAGTGTAGCACATGAGGGAAATGCACTTCATTATTTTCTGAGAAGGTAAATAAATAAAAGGCACATTTCCTGTACACAGTTGCTTCCCAAACAGCTTTTTACCTCATGATTTACTTGCTCCTTGCTTGTGACACATGTTTGAAATTAGGACTTAAGATTTTGCATACCAATCAGTTTACTGTTTGCTGCTTACACACCATAAGAAATTGTGCTGTGTATTCACCATCATTTTTGGCAGGAGCTTTAAAATCGTCAGATGTGATTAATGAACTACCCATAGTATTATTATACATTATATCTTCCAGACAACAACTGAAAATTATATGAATTTTTTCCTTCAGTTTTCACATGTTCATGTTGCATCTTAAGAACCAGCATTGTAGAGGACATAATGAGGGCTGTAGCTCCAAATTTCCTGCTCTTTCTCAGTTAAGCAATCTATGTTTCAATGGCAGAGCATGATAAATTTTGCACTTACCTCATTTTTGTTTTATTTTGCTATAGTGAGACAACAGGCCAATCAGTATACTTCATCGAACTGGAAACTGAAAATATAGTGATACAGAATTCAGTTTACAGGCAATACATAATATTTTAAGATTTAAATCTGGGTTGTGACGCTGTATTGTCTGATAAATAGTTACCAATGCATCAGAGGAGCATGGTGCTTTCATCTTCTACCAGTCAGCATAGTGTCAGATACAGAATCTTCATGAACACTGCTCCACAGCCTCACATTTCACCATATTCAGTAATATCTTCTTTTTGTGTTATACATCTGTTTACTAATATTCGTGTATTATTGTTGTTATTGAGACACATTTTGTCTCTTTGGAATTCTGTTACTCAGCATAACTAATACCAGCTTTATCGCGCTTTAGTTCAAGAATATCCTGAAGAAGATAATATGATGAAATATCTATATATACAGTCTTATGTGTGTACTGTAAATATGAATAATTTATCTCTTTTTACTTTATTTATTTAGTCTTCCCTCACATAGAGCAATTTTCCATTTTCTGAATGCTATGATTATGCCATGTAGCATGCACTCTGTATGTCATATTTTAGTATACTTTCCACAAATAGTGCTGCATTTTATATCAATCTGAAAATAAATTCGAGGGTGAAATCTTGGTCTTTTATACGAACACCTATTTTTAAAAGGTTTCATTACACTATTTCAGTAATTAAGGTAGCATAGAAGGACACACACACACACACAGAAATACCACATTGTGTATAACAAAAGCAGAGTGTTCATTCCCTCATCATTGGTACTTATTCTAAATCGGATTTTGTAGTGCACTGCTTTAAATATCCCACTTCATGGTTGAATTCAGCATGTGTTTTGAGTGGAGTGGGGGCTGTTTGGTGTTTATTCTTCTTAAATTGAGATCTTCCATGGGAAAAATATTGTGCATGAGTTAATTTTAAAAAGTAGAAGAATATTAAAACGCTGAAAGTAAAATGTTATAGTCTTGCATTTATGTATGAGAGGGTTAAAAGTAGATATTTTATGTCCCTTTGGTCCTGTACCTGTACCTTGGAATAACTGCAACCCTTATCTAATTTAACTGGTGTTAAACAGTGGTTGTTTTTGCTCCAAGGTACAGGTGTAACAACCTTAAACAGTTAGTAAAACTAGGCAATAAAATATACTTGTAATAACAACCAGTCATCTGAAAATGGGGCAGATCTGTCTGATGAAATTTAAAGCATACGAAATGCGCATACTATGATATTTGGATTGTGGTGTCATATAAATAAGGAATATGCTGAGCCTTAAGTTCTAGATAGAAGAGTGTTCCCCCATAATGTTTGTTGCTGTCTACAAAAGTACACAATGTCACACCTGTGAAGATCATAACCTTCACATTGACCACAACAAATTGCCCACATTTCAGATATTAAATATTGTCCAGACAGTGGATAACATCAGACACATTTTCACTTATTGAATTCACCTGTCAATGGTCTGCTGCTGTTGCATACAGGGAAGGGACAGTGACGAAATAAGATCCATCTGCATGTTTTGTCTCCAGATAGCTCAGTGGATTGTGATGAATTTTGGTAGTGGTGGTTTCTACTAAAATGTCTGTGATTAATTTCGCTTAATATATTTGGGTCATCTGTTACCACTACCTTATTAGAGGTTCTCACATTCCCCATCATACAAAAAGTGGGCACATGATACAAAATATACATATACAGTTTATGTTTGAAACATTTATGATGTGTGTATGTAATAAAAACAATGAGAAAGAAGGTCAACGCATTCCCTGGCGGTGGGGGCCTCTAAATGCCACCAGTATTCTGGCTGACCTTTTAAAGAAAATGAGTCAGAAATGTATGCAGTATAAATCTACTTTATGACATTACTGCAATTAATAATTTATAACAGCTTTTTAAAGGAAATATAAGAATAAACTTAGCTGTCTGAAATAATATTAAATTTTTGTGTACCTGTTTAGTAATTTTTCTGAGCGTGGTGCCTGCCAAAACTTGGGTATTTGGAAAGTGCCACACTGCAATATGAACACATAACAGTGGTTTTGTTTCTTCATTTGTGTGCTGAGCAAACAGCATTACCTCACATAGGCTTTTTACAGGCAATTATTTCTGGCTTAATTTTTTCTCCCTTTCAGTTTTCTTTTGTCTCCACAGTCTTTGCTGTGTTTGAGGTTGACATAAGTGTTACATCCCACTTATCCAGCCATACTTTTAACAGAACTTGGCATGTATTCCTTTCAGATATGGGTATATTTTCTTCTTAGAGCAGCACTTGGCATAAAATGTAGTTAGTTTGTAGAGAGTACTGAAGATAATGTAGACTGAGTCTTTTCAATGTTCTGGTGTGTAAGTAAATGTAGCATTGTTGAGAAATGGAATGCCATTCATGGAAATCTCTGTAAATGTAGGACTGTTAAGAAGTGGCATCTCTTTCATGGATAGCTCTGTCTTCCGCACATATGGGTGCGTTCCATGTGATAAGTATGCTGATGTTGGCAGACTCTCATTCTTTTTGCTTATTATGCTTCATTATATCCCCTCCTGTATGAAGCAGAGAAGGGGGATTCAAGTCTCCTTGGATGTGATGCTGTGTTGGGTCAGTGTTTCCCAGTGTTCTGAAGTATCATGGTGTTTTCATTTTCAAGTGTCAAGCAGTATGGAAGCCTCATTTCCACTGCTGTGAAAATTCAAAATTCTCATATTGTTTGAAGATCAAGGCATTGTGAACATTTGAAACATTGAAAATCACTCACCCAATGACACAGCATCACATCCCAGAAGACCGAAGTCCTTAGCAACAGTGCTATGAGAACCTCAAATGTCACATTGAAGCAGTGAATTTCACGTGCATTAACCCTTTAAAGATGAAGCGTATCTGTTTCACATAAGGACTCAGTGCATACTGCACTGTAAACACTCTCCACTTTGGTTATAAAAACCAGTCTCTTAATGTTTTGTAAGGCAAAAGTTGCTGTTTGTTCTGAGATCCATACAAAACACATAAACACAATGTGGGCACCATGTAGAATTTTTTAATGTTAAACCTGGTCATATGTAAAGTTACCGCTAGGGTTTAAAAGGTTAATCTCTCCACTTTTTTGGACTTGATGCTCATATTTTCTCTAACCTTCTGTAAAATGTAATTTCACTTGCTAGGTCTTGACCAAGCAGGATGAGGTATTCTGTTTGAATTTCAGATGAGACGTTGGCTGTTGGGCTGAGGTTCATTGCCATTCCTGTTTCTTGCTAGACAGATATTTGGATGGGCTGTTACTGCTTCCTCCCCACTCCTTTGTAACCCTGTAACTTGCCATACTGCAATCACCTTGTCATCAAATTTCATGACACATAACCTTGTAATTGATTAGTCACTATGTAGCACATGAATAGGAATGTATCACTCATGAGACAGCAGTTTTTCATAACCCACACAACTCATCAGTCTGAGATTCCTGCATTTCTAGACAATTGCGTTATGAACACACCTTCTGTCAAAATGTTGTGTCCACAGAAAAGTTGCTTCTCCTTATATCTTTGTACAAGCACAACATGCTTAACTGTTGGTCTCTGAAGGTTCTGTAAAGCATTTTCTTTCTCCTGTAAAATTGTGTATCCGGTGGGTTATTGCAAATCACAGCTTCACAGGTGATCTATGCATGTGTATATATGGTTGTATTCATGTGTGTGTGTGTGTGTGTGTGTGTGTGTGTGTGTGTGTGTGTGTGTGTGTGTGTGTCCAGAACAGTACCAAGTAATTCCAACAGTGGTTTTGCATGTCTCCATCTACACGAGACATTTCTGATGATATCTGCTTGAGATTGCTGTTAAATAATCAAACATAGCCTCCTTTTGAAGATAAAACAGTTTTTTTTGTAATTTTTAAATATGTTTCAGTAGGTTCTAGGCATGGTGCTCCAAATTACAGACAACCCACACTTCCAAATGTTAAGATTACAGGATCCAGTACTGTATTTACTGACACACAATGCCAGTATTATTTCTTTGTGATATTGCTACAGCATCATGTAAACACCACTGGCATATCCTTACAAAACCAGATGATTGCAGTTTCATGAAAACAGAAAACATGGAAGGGAATCATTTACAAAGACTGATAATCCAAATTCATGCCTTTTATTTTTATGGAATTACAAATTTTCTTGTATTCAAATTTTTTTTGCACATAATATGTTCCAGGGCTCAGACTACCTACAGAGTTTAAGTTGGGAGGTGTATTTTCTGTAGGCTTATTGTGACCATCATATGATCTTGTGTTCCAGGATCGTGGTCAGCTTCGACAAGCCCGGCGAGGTCACCAAGCCCCAACCAGCCATTTTATCACCAATCCAGAACCTCAAGACCATATGGCACAACGAGTTTGGAACAGCGGTCACGCTCACCGTCACCTCTGGGAACTGGACCAGGACCAGGCGCACAGTCTCGGCTCCAGCCTCACCATTACCGCCGCCACCCCCACCAATCACTGGTGTCACATCCAATACAGCAGCAAAGCTATCCAGTGCTAGTCTCTCGAAGGGGTCAAGGTCGTCGGCTCCCTGACACTCCCAGCAAGCCTTCAACACTACAGCTGCGGCCTGCGTCCATCAACTTCCCCAAGCTAAATGCATCACCCACACACTGTCCCACAGGTCCCATAGGCCCTGTGCCCCTAGGACTCTCATCTCAACATTGCCCTCTGAGCTTTGAACAGGCTGTAGCAATTGGTCGTGGGGGACGCTTGCTACCCTCTCCTGTTCCAAACGGTTACAAGCCAGGCCAGCAGCGCAGGAATCGACACAGTGACTCTGATGATGATGATTGGTGCTAGCCTAAGCTAAATTAATCTTGCAGCAGATGTGGCGGCAGTTCACTGTTCAGTTATTACGATTGCTTCAAACAAACCCAACATCTCCCTCTCTGTGATGTCACTACTGACCTAACCTAACAGTACTGAAATTTCTTTAAAGGTGATCGACATGCCTGGACTTGTTGCCCTCCCCTTTATGACTTACAACCTTAGAGTGAAGAGGAAGCGAGTCTGTTGCAGCATGTTAGTGACAACATCACCTGATGTCCAGCAGGTTTCCTTTGTAAATGCAGTTACAAACCTGGCAACAAAAGATGAAGATCAGTCAGGTTAGGTTAGTGCCCAGCTCTCCCAGAAAATGTAGTGGTATTAAATATGACAGTTGCCTACTGCAGTCCCTCCATTCCCCTAAAGAGTGGTGACACTGTCTGCCAGCTGCCTGTGCTGTATTGTGCTGTGGTCTGCTGGGGCCAGTCTTCATGTGGATTCTTGCAAGCCAGGAAGTTACTTACTGCCAACTTTAAAAGAAACTGGGTGCAAAAGATAGCGTTTTTGTCCAAAACTCATTTGAACATGAAAAATTCTCAACTACGCGATCTCTTTAACTTCCCCCACAAGTGCTTTACAAGTGATTGTGTTTTTCTCATTAAAATATTACATTTGTGTTTATTCTGTGATATAATTCAGCTAGAAGGACATGTGACAAAATAATTATATGAAGTAAAATCTTATTGGTGCTCAGTTCTGCCAAAAGAGAGGAAAATTTACCCCAAAACAACACTGCGTGTAGTTGACTTTCAGCTGTAGGGAATTGTTACCAAGCTAAACAATCTTCTGGATTGAAGCCCAACACCTTGGCAGCTGGAACAAAGTGCATCATCATGCTGCCTTCAGTGACTTGTGGCCAGTGGACTGAGCGTTAGGGCCTAAAAAATTTGAGAGATGCATAAGGCACCAAGTCCATGACTTTGTAGTCCCTGACATTTCATCAACAGTTCTTCAGACTGAAGATGTCTTACAGCTTTGGTTCTGCTTTGTATTATAAATATGGAGCCAAAGAAACTTGTTCAACTTGTTCAGATTTTCAAAGGGTACACTTGTTGCTGTTAGCTGATCTTGGTTCATAACACTTTCAACTCTATAATTATGATTAAAAAAAGTGTGACAAAGTTGCCTTAACAATATGAATTGATTGATTGGTTGATTGACTGATCCAGTGATTGATTGTGTGTTTATTAATTTCAATTTGGTACAGAATCAAAACATTTTATATATTACTAATTACTATTATGATGTATGGTATAGTGCGCATGTTTGTATGTATGTCTGTGCGTGCATGCGTGTACAAGTATGCACTTTTCAGATATATTATATCCCTTCCTTTCATTGCATGCACAAGAAGATTTGATTCAAAATCTGCTTAAGGTATTATGATTGAATTGACACCTATCAAGGAATGTTGTGCCGTAAAGTGTATGAGGCTACTGTTGTTAAAATAGTTTCAATACAAGGACATCATCACAAGTTTCATCAACTTTCAAAATACAAATTAACTTTATTATGATCTTTCTGCATTTTAAATTTGGTATGACATGACCACTGGAATAAACGCCACAAATGAGACATCTTACTGGTGGCACACTTCTGTTAAACTAATATCCCTTGTCACTTTATTTCTTCCAAAACTAAATTATACCATATGTGCTGAATTTTGTCTTTGTAAACATCAACCAATGCGCATGCCAAACATGTTTCCCATACTGTATTGTTCTGTACATATATTCACATTTTCTATACTAATAATAATAATAATAATAATAATAACAATAATAATAATAATAATATTTAGTACAAGGTTTCACTGCAACTAACTAAATACCTGGGGAGTGAGACAGCCATGTGCTGGTTAATATTGTGACCAAAAAAGAAGCCAAAGAAAGAAAGAAAGAAAGAAAGAAAGAAAGAAAGAAAGAAAGAAAGAAAGAAGGAGAGGACAGGAGGAAAGAACAACACATTTGAATTGGTTTAGCTAACTAAACAGAGTTCCATTTATCCTATTACATGCCTCAATTATTTCATGAATAGATTTCAGATTCTCATATTTTTTACAAAATTGGATTTCAGTATCCTTTTTTTATGTCAGTAAAAGTGTTCCAGGAGAAGAAACTATTGGGCGTGTGTGTGTGTGTGTGTGTGTGTGTGTGTGACACATTTTTAGTTCAAACAGTAGTGTTTTGGAATGTCCAAGGAATTGTATGTTTGTAATTCTCATCATCTTCACCTCTGAAGTAAAATACATCTCTTGGAGGCAGTGGCACAGATAACACCCCTGCAGATCCCACAGCATTGTTGGAGCAGGGGGTGGGGTGCAGACCTTACTACACTCTCTTGTGGGTTCTTTTGGACTACATTCCTTTCTTATGACAGAGGTTGTATTCTGAGAGACCTTAGAGTAACTTCAGTAATAATTATAGGGAGGCCCCCAAACTGGTTATCTGTGCCGCTCTTCAGAGGTAATCAAACTTACCACAATATTCCAGTTACAGATGTCAAACCACCACAGGGCAGTAAACAGTTTTGAAATACAACATTCTGGCAGGAAATAGCTGCTAAAGTAAGGACTTGTAAATTATATTATTTCAGTTAGGAAATAAGTGGGACAAGCTATACCACCAAGGTTGCATTAACAAAGACTATAAATATGCAGATTGACAACAATCGGTATTGTCAAACTCATATTCACAGCAGTAACCAACTGGTTTAAATAACTGGTGGTATAGTTTTTTAAACCATTGTAAATGAAACCATATTATCTAGTTAACTAGTGCATTAGAATTTAATGTACTAAAATCAAAAGCAGTATCACTGCACAGCCTGTGATCCACTTGCTATGGTTTCAGTAATTACGAAGATAGACAACTACAGTTTAAAATTACAATTTATGGTTTTTATAAATTGAATGTTACATAAAGTGAACAGAACACAGAGTACATATTTACCTTTATGCAGAATCACTCATGGCTTCTCTCTGATCTGTTATTATAATAATAATAATAATAATAATAATAATACTTTCTTAATTCCAACATCAAAGTGAAAGTATTTCTCAGTTGCCTACTGTCCTCCAAGACAGTCACCAGTAAGTTACTTCTGCTAAACTAAGGATGTATCACACACACAAAACTGTTGCTTCTTTTATTCCTTTTAGGCTGTAATCTGGCCAGCTTCACAAGACACTGTTCAGTCCATTTGTGAGGTGTGCAGTAAGCTCTTACTTTACATGTTCCCAGTTATATTTAAGTTGTGCCATGATGCTGCGTACACACCATTATTCCAGCACTTCACATTAAAAGTGGTTTTAATTTGTTCTTTGTGACTGATAAGTGTAGATGCTTTCACCTTCATTTGCAGTGTCCTCTGTTTATAAGGTTCTTGAATCCAGGTCATTGCTTAATGGAAACAATACCACCTGGCTGTAACCGCATTCGTGTTTGTTCAAACTGTCACCACCAGATGGCAGATGCATCATTAAATGTATATTTTCCTTTCAGTCCCTGCCTTGTACATTCTTTATTGGTTTTAAGCTGGGTCTAGTTTCAAGCCTCCTTTGTTGAAAATAGATCTACTGGTAAAACAAAGTAGGGTTGTGACAGGATCTGTAATGGTGATCCTTTGTGACATAAAGTTGTGGTGCCACATGATATCTGTAGATGATACAGATAAAAACAGAGGATATGAAATAAACATGTAAAACATAATGAACTGTACTGCTGAAATGGATAGTTCATGAATTAGTAAGCCAGCATACGAGAGGTGGAGCAGGATTTTGTTCATAGATTCAAAGACTGGTACTGCCTAGTTTCAAGAAAGGACTTCTGTGTTGCAGGTTCAAGTGCAAAAGGAACTATGCAGACAGCTTGTATCATAATTTTATGTGAGGAACATGGTGACAGTAAGCTTTGAAAATAATCTCTGGGAAGTTACTACTTGATTTCACTCCACCTTAATTTAAAAAGACTTGACATTTTGTGATACTGTTCATTATGCCACTTCAACCTGTCTTTCTGTTTCCACTTCAGTGCCAGGAGTACAATAATGCAGGTTTAATGCCTAGTGTTCTGAATTCAACATAATTTTGACATCTCAGACAGTTAAATAATGACACTGATCTTGACACGGCGAGATCTGCAGTTGACATTTTGTTTCATTGTGCCTATTTATCCACATAATTAGGTAATTTTGGTCATGACACTCTCTGAAAAATAACTTCTCCATTTTTTGTTCTCTTGATATTGAGTATCCAAAAGACTCACTTTTGGTTCCGATGCAGTGAATTGGAAAGGGACCAGATATCTGGAGACAGGATATGATTTCACAGATAACTTATGAGGATAGTGCCAGAACCCTTTCTTTCACAATATTCAGTAACTGTGTACTGTCTTGTACCACTGAACTTACCAATCGATATAATGATCTAAAGCTCCTAAACTGTCAGTAAATGATCCAGTTTACAGGAATATGATAGTACTTCTGTCCTTAGGGATGATTCATGCATTCAGTTGTGTGTTCCTATATGTGAACATTTTGCAGTGTTGAGAAAGGCAAGTTTCTGTGGCTTTGATTTGGTTTTCCATGTTTGTTAGTTTTATTCACATTGCGAATCAGAGCAATCTGTCTTCCTTTCTATCTTTGCAGTAAGTTAGTATAGCAACCACTAGTGAAGAAACTCTTAGAAATTTTTCTCGTTCATAAGTACCCCACATGGAATGAACAGGTCATAAGTTGACATTTGAAATGGTTGTACATAATCCCAGTGACTGGTGCTGTGAATAATCTGATACAGCTGACTCTTACATAAGGTTTTCACAGCCACTTTACATAAGCCAAAACACATTTTAAATTTCAAATTCTTAAAGTTTATCACGGAATTGTCATTGTCAAGAAATAGACTTGTAAAATTGGCAGAAGAAGGCATAACTGCCAACAAAATGCTCTCATTTGAAAGACTCATTCCTATATTTATGAATGACATGTCTGAATAGATTTTAAGCGTGAAATAAAATCAAAATATGGTTTCACTGTATGGATATGCTGTACTGATTTGTCATAGTGTGTGCTTGGAAGGAAGATTTTGTAAATTTAAATACAATACTGAAAATAGATACTGAGATCTTTAGTATATATTTCAGATTGGAAAGGAAACATGGATTACCATTTACTTGAAATCAGTTTTTAAATGTTCCGTTGTTACTCCTCGCCAGAAGTGATTTAAGTTGTGTCCTTTATGCAGTACTTACAGATTTTTAGTGTTATGTTGCTTGAAAAGAACCAATTAAGAAAATAAAACTTACTAAGAATCTTACAAAAACTGTGAACCAAAGTATATGAGAGTTATATTTTCCGCTATGATGTGTGTCTTCGTTTATTTATAAGGTGATTTCTATACACAATACTTGTAACATAGAAGAAACAAGATTCATTAAATTTGTTTCATAATAGACTATATGGAATTAAACAAACTTCAAGTCTTCAATTCTAAGAGTTAATTCAGAGTACGTACTTCATAATAAATTCCTAGCATGAATCCTGTCAATATGTGTATTGTCAGTACTGGTACTGATGCTAGTGGCAGAGTGTTTTCTTCTGCTGTGAACACATTTTTGACACAATAATGAACACTGCAGCTGACATAAATGCATATTCATGTTTCATAGGAGGTCAGCAGCAACTTCTGATGGTGATCAGTGACATTCATTACAAAAGTACTTTTAAAGTATACATTGTGTCTTCCTGTGTTATCACATATCGGTTAAGTCAGCTCATGTGTTAAGATCTTTTCAAATTCACACAGATGTATGTTCATACATCTGAAGTTCCCAAGATGGAACTGAATACACAGAGCAGTACTGTGGCCTGCTGTGATTGGTTGGTCTCATATGAGGTTGGATGAAAATTGCTTTGGGAATCACCACTCAGTTTTTACACATAACATTACACGCCCTGCACAAGATACAAAGAGCAGTTTTCTTAAGAGGTAAAGGTGTGAGGTTACAAGATTCCTGTTAATACTTGACTTGCAGTCCGGCCAGCTGCAAGTTCATGGAGTCCAACAGTTTTACACCTTGGCACGTGATAACTCTGATGAAGATTGGATGTCTACTGTACAAATAGCTGAGAGAATTTCCGTTCCCCCACTTTCTGAAAAAATGACGTGGTGTCAAGTCTTCAGACGTAATGGACCCATGGTAGTAAAATCCCTTATAAAACAGGAATCCAGTAATTGGTTTGAGGGTGGAAGTTGCCCTATTATTATCATCTGTGATTTCAACCACTAAATTTGATTAGATTTATCTGATTTCGTGTCGGTTTCACTTTAAACGAATGTATTCAAGAGCGAGTGCTATACGTACTTTACAAGGGTCACAGAAATTGGCCTCATCCTGGGTGCAGTTTGGTTTACAAAGACAGTAGGAAGAAGTACCTGGAAGAAAAGTATGCGGCATGTCATATGCAGATATTCGAGGTGGGCAGTGTGGAAATTTGAAGTCGAATAATTAAAACTATGGTTATTGATTAGAAATTTCATGAAAATTTTTCGTTTTAGAAATACACCGTTTGTAGCGCATACGCAGTAGGAGTGTTGTATCACGTTTTGGGGCAATATGTCGAATGGAAAGCGAGATACAGACAAAAAGGTAATTTGTTTTCCGAGTAAAGTTTATTCATTATTGACCGATTTCAAGCAAACTTACACAGGTTGTAGGGCATGCGTAATACGAGTGTGGTTTGAAGTTTCAGGAAAATACATCGAAGGGAGGGCGAAATGCAGACGAAACGCTCTCTCTCCAAGTAAAGTGCCCTTTATTATTGACCGATTTCAACCAAACTGACACTGTTTGTACGGGCATGCGCAACACGAGTGTGGTTTGAAGGTTCGGGAGAATACATCGAAAGGAAGGTGACATACTTACAAAAATGTACACTGCTGTCCAAGTAAACTTTCCTCAATAATTGATCGATTTCAACCAAAATTTGCACTTCTTGCCCATTCACGGGCAGTGCAAGGTATGAAGTTCCGGCTACAACCCTCCCATCGAAGGCGAGATACAGACAAAGAAGTGCTTTGGTTTCCAAGTGTAATCATTCTTGACCGATGTCAACCAGACTAGCACTGTTGGCAGCGTATGCGCGTATAGTATGAGGTATGCAGTGCCAGTTACATACCTGCAATGGAAGAGAGATATAGTCGAAAAAGTACTTTGGTCTCCAATTAAAGTTTTCTTCATTATTGACCGACATCAACCATACTGTGGTGTTTGTAACGCAGACGCGAGCTGTGCAACGTATTAAGTTTCAGTTACATACCTCCAGTGTGGGCGAGATACAGACGAAAATGTGCTTTGGTCTCGAAGGAAAGTGCCCTTTATTTTTGATCGATTTCAAGCAATCTTACACCGTTTGTAGGGCGTGTGCAGTAATAGTGTGGTGTGAGGTAGGAGAATACGTCAAATGGAAAGCGCAATACAGACGAAGATGTACTTTTTTTCAAGTAAAGGGCCCGTCATTATTGATCGATTTCAACCAAACATGCCTGGTTTGTAGCGAATGCGCGGCCAGTGTGAGGTGTGAAGTCTCAGTTATATCTGTCCAGTGGAAGGCGTGGTACAGACTCTAAGGTGCTTTGGTCTCCAAATACAGTGCCCTTCGCCATTGACCTATTTGAGACATACTTGTACCGTTCGTAGCGCATGCGCAAAGACAGTGTGGTGTGAAGCTGCAGGAGTACACGTCGAATGGCAGGCGAGAAAACGGAAGAAAAGTTTTAATGTTCAACATCCCCGTTGGCATATGCTATCAATTTTTCACGTAAAAAGTCAGTCAACAGCCAACGCTATTTGTCTCTGCTTATTTGGAGATTGTCATGTTTTTGTAGAGGAGCTTGATGATGGCTATGACACAGGCCGAAACTTGTTGCTCAGTCTCCAAACAAAGAGAGATAAATAGCGTTGGCTGTTGACTGATTTTTTATGTGGAAGAAAAGTTATTTTGCTCTCCATGTAAAGTACCTTTCATTATTGACCGATTTCGACCAAACTTGCACTGTTTGTAGCACATGCATGGGGACTGCAATTTTGGAGTTCCAATTACATCACGGTGAAAGAAGGCGATAAGATAAGCAGACGATAAGCAGGGGAGACGGGGGTAGTTGGCACACTTCTCATGTTATAATTTTTCACATTTTCTCTGTACTTGTTAAGTTGAATGTGACGGCACATATGGCTAGTAACACAATTGGGCCACAACCTGACCTACACAAATTTGACGCTACTCATAAGGAGTAGGAGGGAGAGGCTTCTCCCCTAACCATTGCACGTGTGCCAACCTGCCCCGCAGACGGGGCAAGTTGGCGTATGGTAAAAATACGCAGAAAATCAAGATGCCAACTTTTCAAGGTCAAAAAGTAACAAAATTGATTTAATGTGACATAGAACAAATGTGTCAGACATGGGCACACCCAAGGGGAGGGGCTACCGGACTGCAGCCTCCCCAAACCCCACAAAACCGCAATTTAAAAACACAGATTTTGTAGATACGATGATACCAAGAGTTTTACGTGATTTACCTTGGAGCCGAAAGCAGCCACTGAAATCAGTTAAAAACTAGTAAAGTGGAATTTCGAATAATAAATTAATAAAATTAAAAGATGAGAAAGTACGGCACTATGACTGAGTCGTGGAACGTGTAGTTGTATTTGTATGTGCATAAATGTAATTATAAACAGTGTTATTTTATGTTGCTCATACCGTGAATGCTTATTAGTCAAATACAAACTTTGTCCAACCAATGCACTGTATTCTTATGTCTTTACACTACAACATTTACAATATTTATATATTAGTCCTACATGTTTCGATCCCGTTTGATTATCCTCAGGGATTCAAGTTACACAGACAGCATCAACAGAATTGCACATGTTACATGCAGTCGGTTAAACATGATGTTCAATTTGTATGGGCTCTCCCTTTGAATAGAGAAGTTTTCCGGTAATTCTTCGAATGGAAGACTAGCTAAAGGCGAACATTTAATTTCTTCTCCACTTAATGTACCCTTCAATATTGATCGATTTCAGCCAAACTTGCACTGTTTGTAGCGAATGCGCGGAGAGTGAGATATATGAAATCGGGGTTACATCTCTTCAATGGAAGACGAGATACAGATGAAAATGTGCTTTGTTCTCCATGTAACATGCCCTTCATTATTGACCGATTTCAAGCAAACTTACACAGTTTCTAGCGCGTGCCTAATAATAGTGCGGTTTCATGCTTCAGAATAAGAAGAACAGGAGGCGAGATACAGGTAAAAATGTACTTTCCTGTCGAAGTATAGTGCCCTTCGTTATTGGCCGATTTCAACCACTCTCACATTGTTTCTAGCCAATGCTCAGTAGGAGTGTGGTATCACGCTGTTGGGGAATGCGTCGAATGGAAAGCGAGATAGAGACGAAAAGGTACCGTTTTGTCCAAATAAAGTTCCCTTCGTTGTTAACCTACTGCACCCAAACGTGCACTGTGTGTAGGGCGTGCGCGGCCTGTGCGAGATATGGAGTCTGATTTACATCTCTCCAATGGAAGATGAGATGCAGATTCAAAGTTCTTTGGTCCCCAAGTAAAGTGCCCTTCATCATTGACCGATTTCAGATAAACTTAAAGTGTTCGCAAACGATGCGAAACGAGAATGTGGTGTGAAGTTGCAGGAGTATATGTCGAATGGAAGGCGGGATATGAAAAATTCTAATGCAGGCAAACTAGTCATCAGACGACTTCGGTGGCTCATTTCGGCTGCAGGGTAAATCAAGTAAAACTCTTTGTATAATCGTATCTACAAAATCTATGTTTTAAACTTCATTTTTTTGGGGTTTTAGGCGGCTGCAGCCCGGTAGCCTCCTCCACTAGGGTGTGCCCATATCTGACACATTGGTTCTATGTCACATTATATAAATTGTGTTACTTTTTGACCTTGAAAATTTGGCATCTTGATTTTCCACGTATTTGTACCATATGCCAACTTGCCCCGTCTGCGGGACATGTTGGCACACGTGCAGTGGTTAGGGGAGAAGCCTCTCCCTCCTACTCCTTATGAGTAGCGTCAAATTTGTGTAGGTCAGATTGTGGCCCAATTGTGTTACTAGCCATATGTACCGTCACATTCAACTTAACAAGTAGGCAGTTTTGACGTTTTGCATCTCCGTTGGCGTATGCTATCAACATTTTACACAAAAATTCAGTCAACAGCCAACTGTTTTTCTCTCCTTCCTTTATTAGGAGGTGAGCGACTAGCTTGAGCCTATACCAGGCCACCATCAGGCTTCTTATTACAAAAACATGATTATAAAACTCTACGTGCTATAAAAGAGGGAAGGCCTTCTCTAATAGAGAAGGCCTTCCCTGAATGTTTGTGTAAAATATTGATAACAAGTAGGCCTTCATACATACATACACACACACACACACACACACACACATACATACATACATACATACATACATACATACATACGTACATACATACATACATACACATACATACATACATACATACATACATACATACATACATACATACATACATACATACATACATACATACATACATACATACATACGTACGTACGTACGTACATACGTTCATACATACATATATACATGCGTGGATACACACACACACACACACACAGAGTGTAACAAAATAACATTGACAAATTTTCAGCGATGGTAGCGGGGACAAAAGTAAGGATTTTGAGATCTGAAACTTATGTCTGTAAAAGCCTTGGTTCGACGCAGTGAGGCGTTAATTTCGCAGCAGGCATTCCTCGGTTGTTGTACTTCTTCTTTCCCATAGTCCTTATGAGCACAGCACTGGGTTATATACGGGGAGATCAGTGCGCTGTGACCGCTATGATTTGAGCAGGCCTTTGTGCGTAAGGTGCAGAGTGTCTTAATATTACACCAATGGTGTGTGTAGTTACCACTGTTCTTTAAGTGATTAAGAAATGAAATTTATTCAAACAGAACACAAGCGCTCAGTTTCAACAGCTTAAAACTTAACACATTAACGGTACCAATATCAGTCTTTTGCTAGTGTCTAACACAAGCTGTTCTGTTTGTTTTAACAGCAACATCAACCCCATAATAATAAGAACATTTCGCAGGCAACTTGTGAAGTTACGGGACTGTAAATCAGGCAGGGTACGTAGTTATCACTGCCTCGTAAGGAGTTAACGGAAATCGATCGGACTGCCGTTCACGGTTTCAAGAACCGTCGGACACTAGCATCTGTTTTGTGTTGGGATTAACAGGTTGTAGTGTTGGCTTGTTGTGTTTGACAGTTACGTCAAGCAACAGGTACGTCAGGCAAATATCATAACTTTAAAACAATGTATAAATGACGCCATTCTCTTGCACTCCTAACTAACTAAGTAAACTAACTCTCTCTAACCAACCAACCAACCAACCAAGCAGTCATCCAACTCCATTGATTAGAGCCCTTTTAAAAGGCTAGCAGTTCCTCAGACAGTCAAGTAACTCCTCTAGTCCACATCGTAACATCTTCCATCTAATTTCTTTAAGATTCACTTGAAAAGTTTAATCTACTACAAGGACTTCAACACAGTCTGTTTCCTTCACATTTTCCCACCAGAACGCTGTATGATTTTTAACTTCTTACCCATATGTGAAATATGCTCCGCGCATGTCATCTTACTTGCCTTTATCAGTGTAATAATATTTGTTGTTTTTGCAGCTGGTACATTCAACATCAAATGAGATACATATATTCGGCATTTTTATTAAAAAATACCGTTTACGAGGTAATTTGCAAGGTTTCTTCCATCAACTGACCAGAATAGCGGCTTACTTTCTCAGTACTTTATACGTTACTTTGCTCTGCTTGCTGCTGTGCAGACGAGCTAAAACGGACATCAGTTTAGTAAAGGAAGATGGATAACTACACAGACAGAGACGGAAACCAAGTATGGTTAGGAGGGTGAGGGGTTACATCATGGCAAGCAGTATAAGAAAAGCATTACTTACAACTTACCAGTCGCCATAAGTCTCCAATTTAGAAGCTGTCAACCTCTTACTTGCTTGGTCGTATTTTCACCCTTGATGATGTTCTGGTATCTACTTATTTATTTACTTTTTTACCCTAAACACAAAATGTTTTCCTGCATTTCTACGGAAGATATATTATGCGACAAGGATTCTGACATATCTTACAAGGCCTATAGTATTGTTGAATTCTACGGAATTTCCTGTGATGTAAGATGTTTCTCTATAATGAAGCTAAATGATCAAGTAGAATATCTTCTCATAACCCTCGACATCACCGCATTGCATAAAAACTATTGCACAAATTTCGTATATTTTTGGTTTTACAGTCCGCCCATCTTTAGATCAATGTATTGAATTTATTTCAGCAAGTAAATGCACATCATTAGTTACATATTCTTTTTAAACAGGTAATTTCGACATGTTTCGGTACGAGCTTACGATCTTCAGGGAGCGCAATGTGCGAGGTTTTAAACCAGTTGCCAGTGACAAGTCTGCAGTACTCTCCGTTGTAGATACCGTTTATCTGTAAAGGTACAAATTGTACTGTATTTAAGATCTGTGTTTAAAATGTGATTGAAATATTTCTTACATAATAAACATGATTTATAAAAATTAAAATGATTGTTGCGACTGGCAGTGGAAATTTACAGTTTGTGGCGTTATATGTTCAGGTCTCTAGTGCGTGTCTCAGTCCAAGGTGGATCGGTTCCCTGTGTTTATGCTGTGTCGTGTATCTGAGACAGCAAAATTGTCCTAGCTTCGATATACGACAAGCATATTTTAACATTAGGATTTTAAAAACAGTAAAGTTGTATCTTTTACACATAAGTGACTTGACAACGGGGCCTGCCACAGACTGTGAAAACTTGTAAATAACAGCTCAACAGGGGCAGTTGGTTTAAAAGCTGACATATCGCACTCCCCGAATGGTGCGGTTGTACCGCAACATGTCAGAGCTACGCGTTGAACAATCATGTGGAACTAAAAACGTGCATTTAATTGGCGTAATAAATTGAATACATTCAGTTCGTATATTTTACTGGAAGTAGCACTGTTTTTCGGGAAATAAAATCGGAAAGAATGAGATGGGCGGGGTGTGTAGCACGTATGGGGAAAAGAGAGGTGCATACAGGATTTTGGTGGGGAGACCTGAGGGAAGGCGACCACTTGGGAGACCCAGGCGTAGATGGGAGGATAAAATTAAAATGGGTCTTCAAGAAGTTGGATGGGGCATGGACTGGATTGAGATGGCTCAGGATACGGACAGGTGGCGGGCTGTTGTGAATGCGGTAATGAACCTCCGGGTTCCATAAAATGTGGGGAATTTCTTGACTAGCTGAAAAAATGTTAGCTTCTCAAGAAGGCCTCTGCTCCATGGATTTAGTTAGTTAGTTAGTTAGTTAGTTACTTAGTTAGCTAGCTAGCTAGCTAGTTAGTTAGTTAGATAGTTAGTTAGTTAGTTAGTTAGTTAGTTAGTTAGTAGCGCTGTTTTTCGGACATCACGTATAATGAAAGTAATGTAAAACAATGTCATACTTGTGTCATTCAGTTCGTACCCAAGACAGGAAGACGGACTTAATAGATCGATATTGAAGTTTGTGGTATGTCAGAAAAGTTGCTGAAATAACTGAAAGGCCACCCTGCTATAGCTTATTAATCGTGCTTGCATCTTCTGCTAGCTGGTACTGCAGCTTGTCAAAAGCAGATGGTGTTAACATGAAAAAAAAGGATGTGAGTAAAAAAGTGTGGAAGACGCTCGAAACAACTTTTTCTCCTTTCCTGTGCTACAAAGTGATAGCAATTTATATCTTGCATTCACCGTCTCTTTTCGTTTTCTCGCCTGTTCCTTCCTACTCCTTTCACAGTAAACTGGAATCACATTAATAATAAAAAGAAATGGAGATGGAATTCGAAGGACAACAACTTCGGAGATTTTATTTTATTTTGTTTCATACTCGTAACTATGCGTCCTTTATTTTACGTCCAAATATTCCTTCATCGGCACCAAATTTACAGCAAATCTGCACTAAATTTGTAGCACGGATTTAAAATTTTCCTAGTCGTAGCTAAGGATTTGACACTGCCTATCGTTTCATGTTAAAATACTCACAACATTTATGAGGCGGCATCTGTTTCCATCTACAAGTTGCAGTGAAGTGGGGAATTTGCTGTGGTGGTCACATTATAAAGAGCTAATCCCAGGCGTTTGGTGCCCCTTTGCGCCTGAAAGTGGTAGCAGATCCTGCAAATGCAACGTGGGTTTTCTAGCTTGAACAAATGGGTAATGTCGAAAAGTTCAGTCACGGTTTGCATCGTCAGAATATAAAATTTTTCAACATACTCCGCGATAGACCCTGTTCATATTTACTGAACTACAGTTTCTTCAGCACCGGCTGAATACAAAAATGAATGAAAGATAAATTGTGGCTCTAATTAAGGTATTTTGGTTTGAGCGTTTTCGATGTGAACTGCTTATATTTATTTTAATACAAAAATTAATAAGTTAATTTACGGTTCTAACCAGATTTTCCACAAAAGAAACTTCTTTATTATCCTCTAATTAACGGCCTGTTTAACACTCATGCCTCGAACAAGAATCCAGCAGGATGAAAGGATGAAAGCTGAAGTAAGCGGATTTGTGCCTGCAGTAAATTAACATCAAAGACACAGTACTTGGTTCCAGTTTTCGAGCACCTATTTTCCTGAGATTCTGATGCATATACACACAGATTTTTTTTGTTGCTCAGCAGCCCAACTTGGACCTAGGTCGCCTCATTCTAGAAGTTTCTAGATGACACTTATTTAGACACACACACACAAACACACACAGCCGGCAGGGGTCCTCTGAATGACTGATCAGCTACACAAGAGATGTACGTTAATGCCCTCAACAGAATTCGAATCCAAGGCCCCAGCAATAAAGCGGATTCAGACCTACGCCTTAGACGCACGGCCACCAGCATACCGACAGATTACTAGCTACTAATTAGAAAAAAAACCTATTTACGCAAGTTGTAACTTGTCAGTTGTTAAACTTAATTTTGATTTATTTCAGATACAAATAAACAGGCTATATATATAGCCTGTTTATTCGTATATATATATATAGCCTATTCATATATAACCCTATATACAGCCTATTCATTTATATATGAAATAAATCAGCATTAAGTTTAACAACGTGCAAGTTACTACTTGCATCATTAGGCTTCTTTATTTCTAATTATCAGCCCGTAATCTGTCTGTGTGCTGATACCGGGGGTCGCGCAGTCGAAGGCGTAGGTCTGAAGCCGCTTTATTGGTGGGGCCTTGGGTTCGAATTCTGTTGAGGGCATACTTACACACGCACACACATACATATACCTACCTATATAGATCACAGCACCGTAGTCGCAAGATTGGAAGGGACGTGACGTGTCTAACAGATCAGATACGTGCCTATTAATTCTTAATAAAGTTGTGATTGTGTACATATCATATTGTTATGTTCTACGAAACAGTAATGTAATGACTCAAATCCTCATGAAATGCCTATTAGAGACATAAACAAGAAATATGAATTTACCCAAATTCCTTGCCAGCCTAGTCAAGCTATCATAATACCAATTACTCACACCAACCGCCAGTCTCAACATATTACACCTGTTAAGTTGCTGAACTTTGCTCAAAGTGTAGCAGAACGTAAGCCAATCTTTCCCTTAAGCAGTCGGATTATAGTTCCTGAAGTGCGATGCATATTCAGGCCTGCTGAATGTGAAACTTCACACTTAATTGAATTAGAACACTTCTAATGACGTCAGAATTAGCATCAAGTAAGAATAGATTAAGCCTACAGACCTTGCAATATTAGATTTCCTCTTCCAGTGTTGTAGAGAAGTTTCATTTAGGGGTCAGAATTTTCTTAACCACTGCTTTTCTGCTCGTGCTTATAAATGTGCTGTAAAACTGCTCTCGTGACTCACAAGTACCCACTCGGCAGACTTTCAATTGTGGTTTAGTTCTACATACAAAAAGTCATAAGTTTGTATGCAGAATAATGCAAGTTCCTAAAAATACTGACATATTTTAGGATGCCTCTGAAACCCATTTAATGTTTTCATAAGTTTCATGCAACAGAAATGGTTAGAGAAAAGATAAAACATTGAGAGAGGACGGTCTGGTTTTATGTGCATGTTCCAAGAAAAGTAGTCAGCATAATAATAAATCATCAATAATAAAAGTTATTAGGAATAGCACTTCAGTCGAAGAAGTTAACCCAAATTGTAATGCTGGATTTTTATCCCAGAAATTGCCATTTCGAATATCTGCCGGAATACAGACTGGTATAAGTGAGGGTCGTCGTGAGGTTTCTTAGCGCATCTGTGAACATAACGAAATTTCAAAATGGGCCTCGATTTCTTACTAACGTTCGACGCCATACGGCTGGAGCTGCTGACAGCGTCATTAGAAGCCGTAAATAAATATTGCCACACAAACAACAAACATAAAAGGCGGCATGTGTATTAAATATAAATGTATTACAAACACACGCCGTATGTGTGCGAGTTTATGTGTGTCAGAAAGAAAGTGCTCCTCTGGTATTAATGTCCAGCACCTGTAAGTTGTAAGTTCAAAATTTCTTGGTACTACCAAAAGTGTAATATTTATTTTATAAATATTTGCTATGTGTGTTTTGGTTTATAATCAGGAACGGTAGCATAAGACTAACATATTTGCAACTTTGAATTATTTGTCAAGATAAAATTTAAAATACAGTGTTAATTTCGCGCAACTGACAGGATTTGTTTTACGTCCTAAAAGAATCATTTTATAAAGGCTACACACGTCTGCTCTAAAGATACCACCAAACGTACAATAATTTGCGGTTTTACCGTGTAGTCTAAGCAAGGTTTCCTGCAGCACGTTTCACATAAATACAGTAATTAACTTCAGAAGATTATTTCCAAATTCCTTTGCTGTTTTACGGGGGTTTTCTTTACAAATTATATTAAGATAGGGTTCAATTTTAACTCTTTTACAGGGGTAATGTATGAAAAGCAAGAAACAGTTCTTTAATTTCAGGCTTCCGCTGCGATTTTTATGATATCTGCGCCCTTCTGCCATATTACGCGGCGTCGTGTGGTAATTGCTCGCCGACTGTTCGGGACAACGTACGCGTCACGTCTTCAAGAGGCAAGAGTCGAAGCCGGAAAGGCTTGAACTCTTGACCCTTGAAGCTATGACCGATGCGTTGTCCCGAAACGTCGGCAAGCAGTTACAACACGACGCCGCGTAATATCGCAGAAGGGCGCAGATTTCAAGAAAGAGTTATTCGGAAAACTCTATACTGAGTGACTTTCATACATCTGTGAAGATAATCAGTATGGCTTCTTTCTACTTAATCAATGAAAATCTTCTTACTTTTAAGGAAGAATAAATCTGATGTTTATATTCACTTTCGATTTAATTAAAAATTCATTAAATCATTGAAAATTTGAAGCCATTGCTGACATCTATATGCTGTCTAAACTGAAACAATGGTATTACGTATTCACTGTTTTCAGCATAATGCCACGCTGGGGACCAGTTTTGCAGTTGACTGCAGGGTCAGTCACTTTGCATTACTAACCGTCAGGCCAAAGTATTGTACGTGGCTGCGGTTACACGATTAACTCTTAATTTTAGGATCCCGCTGCTTGAAACTTCCCCTGGCATCTTAATGCAGACTTCCATTAAGGCAATGCGCTAACACAACATCCTTCCCTACATCGCAGACTGTAAATTATGCACCTTTAGTAGAGAGTCGGAGCGCTTTGTTCGACACAACACTAGTGAAACACGAAACTGACTGTCATCGCTGTTCACTCTCCCTGCTGCCTCTTCAGATGACAACATTTGAATAATCAACCTTTTATTCTGTACCTAATTTGTTTCCCATATTTATTTCTCTGCCTAATCTACATCTTTCCAACATATGTGTGCGTGATAATGAAAGTTGTATGTTTGATGAACTCAAGGAAAAATATCGTTTGGGAGGATTATGCGTTAATTACGGAATTGTAGTGAAATTTCACGCTGCATCAACATGGTTTCGCTGTGCAGACTGAATAAATGAGTTCAATTTGGGGCCCAAATTCGGGCTGTCCCGAAGTTGTAATGGAAACGTAAGTGGAGATTTCTTTCATCAGCTTGAGAACTACCAAGATTTTAATACGGAGAAAAAAGGAATTTTTTGCTTCATCCTTTACACATACCAGGATTTTGAGTTCTAATCGATTTTTGTTTGCGACCTTTCACGCCTGCTTAAGGTAAGTTTAGTATTTGGAACACAGAGGTGCCACAATTACCATTAAGATTTTTCCATCTTACACGTAGAGTGTATTTTCATAAGAGAGAGATATTGTCTATGTTACTTTTTCTGGGGAGCATTAACCAACAGATCTTTATGCTGGAGAAGCAACTAGTCTTATAAAAGATAAGAACAGAAGATTAAATATTTTTGGGTGATTACCAATAGTAACACAAATTCATATACTGCACCGATTTACAAATTCTATGGATCAGATTCCGTTTTAAGAATGTGGGACATGGACAGGAAAATCTCCTAAATATATGGAATCCGAAGGTTTATAAGAATGTTAAGGAGGAACTGGTCACCAACCCACTGGTGATTATCATGGTCCAGATAAATCCAATCCACACCACAACGTCTTACTTCTTTATGATAAATTTTAATATATTCCATCCAATTATCCCTAGGTTTTCCAGGTGATCTCTTTCCTTTATATTTTCTCACAAAAACTGCGTATGCATGTTTCTGCTTTCAATTCCTGCCACATGTCCCGCCTAGTCTCTGTAACGGGCCGATCCCTCGTCCAGAGGGGTTCTACTGACTGTGGTGTGTGTTTGACTATGATCAAGTGAAAATAAAAACCCTCTACACCTACTCTGAACAAGTAGGTAGAAGAGAGAAGGACTGCGAATGTCCCGCTTACATTAACAATATCTGATGAAGAGTGGAAAGTGTGGCCTTCCTCATTATACGGTTCCCTCCAGTCCCTCCCCCCCCCCACCTATTTCAAGCCCAAATATTTCCTTCAACACGTTGGTCCCTAAACCACGCAGCCTATGCTAGTCCTACGTACACAAAAACGAAAAATAATGAAATGCTTAACTATTAATTAAAATATGGTTGAAATAATGTAGAATAACAGGCACCAGTATTAACCAGCGAAACATTCCGGAAGACCAGCAACCTGAAAGTAGGCATTAATATTTGCAGTACCCAGTAGTTGGCTTATACTCGTATGTTCTTTATGGTAATAGAAGTATGTGTGCATGTCTTGCATTGTGACAGTAGTTCGCGTACATGTTTTTTGGTGTAATAGGGGTATGTGTACATATTTTGTATTGTGAGAGTGTTACGCGAGAAAAAAGTTTGAAAACACCGATTTAACTGATGTCGAATATGCGGAGCTAAAGTTTCGTACAGAGAGAGAGAGAGAGAGAGAGAGAGAGACAGACAGACAGACAAACAGACAGATAGAAGCTACGGAATAATATGTAAGTAAAAATAACAAAAATAAAACTAATATATTCATAATAGAAATTAGAAAATAAAATTTATAATAGTAAAATTACATGAACAACTTATTGTAATTATCGAAACAGCAATCAAGGCAATACTCAGGCCACTCGTCCCTCCCACCATTAATTAACAAAACAGGCGTCCACAAAGTGATCACACATGCCACTATAATAGTAGCAGCAATAATAATAATAATAATAATAATAATAATAATACCAGCGGCATTTCAGTCCTTACAGAGTACGATCCTTTCGACGGCCCTCAGCAAAAATTTGTTTGACAAATTAACTAGCCGAAACTACTTTCCATTAATAACACTTATCCTACTCGGTCGGTCGTTGACTGTCTCTCAGGTTCAAGGGACTGGTACGGTAAATGTGGGTTTGCCGTTATAGTAGCAAGGCGTACGAACACAGAGAGATATGGCTCAAAATAAAAATAAATGTGAATTGTACAAGCCAGGCAATATGTGTATAACGTAACACGGCAGCGCCTTCGCGTAATTGTTTGTATCTCCCGACTATCATTTCAATCGAAGAGAGCGGTTTTATGGCGATTTGGTGTCTCCAGCAACAAGAAAACATACTTAGGTCTTCATGTAAAGTGACCGATACCTTTTCCCGATTTTAAGAATTTGGAATTCCGAGGCAGATTTTCATAAAATTCACCAGTATCAAATTTCACGGAAATCCTTCCAGTAGGTTTTTTTTTTGAGAAGTAGCAATAGAAATAAAATGAGTCATTTACAGTATTGGGCTGCGTTTTATACGGTACACATGTACATGCGGACAGACAGACAGACATAGGGAACCGACGGACAGACAGAGGATTGGACGGACACGACGGAGCTAATTGGCGCTTTTCGGAAGTACACGAATGCGCCTAAAATGGTGACATCCCCTTCACCGCGATAATGATTATTAAAGGAAAATCTAAAACAATTTTATTCTCTGACGACGCCATTTTAATAGTTACCAACTCCAGTCTTGCATGTTACTGACTTCTACGTGATGCTGCAGCCTAGAAATAAGGTTTATACTGTGTTTTCATTACACTGCTCTGAATGCCTGCACTATTCTGTTCAGTGTGACCTATCTAATAATTTTAAAGAAACTTGAGCCACGTAAGACTAACATATTTGTAATTAAATACGATAGCCCAACTGCGAAACAGGGACGTCTACACATTTCGGGAAAAATGGTTCAACGAACGTGCATGGTATTTTGATTTCTCTTATTTTTTGCTTGAAATTGATGAAATGATTTTCACAAGCACATCAAAATTCGTGAGATGGCTATTGGAAAACTAAAAAGCCACAAATCACCAGGTATTGATCAGATTCCAGCAGAATTGATTAAAGCAGGGGGTAGGATAATTCGGTCTGACATCCATAAACTTATTATTTCTATTTGGAATAAGGAGGAATTGCCTGAGGAATGGAAGGAGTCGGTCATTGTGCCTATTTATAAGAAGGCTGATAAGACAGATTGCAATAACTATCGAGGCATATCACTTTTGTCGACTACGTACAAAATTCTATCCAACATCCTTTTGTCAAGGTTAACTCCATATGCAGAGGAAATTATTGGGGATCATCAGTGTGGATTTCGACGTAACAGGTCAACCACTGATCATATATTCAGCATTCGTCAAATACTTGAGAAAAAATGGGAATACAATGAGGCAGTGCATCAGCTATTTATAGACTTCAAGAAAGCCTATGATTCAGTTAGGAGGGAGGTCTTGTATAATATTCTCATTGAGTTCGGTATCCCCATGAAACTAGTAAGGTTAATAAAAATGTGCCTAAGTGAAACATATAGCAGAGTTCGGGTAGGCAAACATCTGTCTGACACGTTCCCTATTAAGAATGGCTTGAAACAAGGAGATGCTCTGTCGCCATTGCTTTTCAACTTTGCTTTAGAATATGCCATTAGGAGGGTTCAGGCAAACCAGGAGGGCTTGAAATTGAATGGTACACATCAGCTTCTGGTTTATGCTGATGATGTTAATATATTGGGCGGAAGCGTACATAGCATAAAGAAAAATGCAGAAGATTTAATTATTGCTAGTAAGGAGATTGGTCTAGAAGTAAATGCTGAGAAAACTAAGTACATGGTCATGTCTCGAAATCAGAATGCAGGACACAATCACAACATAAATATAGATAATAAATCCTTTGAAAGGGTGGAAGAATTCAAATATTTGGGAGCAACCCTAACGAATCGAAACTCCATTCATGAAGAAATTAAGAGCAGATTGAAGTCGGGGAATGCTTGCTATCATTCGGTGCAGAATCTTTTGTCTTCCAGGTTGCTATCCAAAAACACAAAGATTAGGGTATACAGAACTATAATTTTACCTGTTGTTCTGTATGGATGCGAAACTTGGTCTCTCACACTGAGGGAGGAACAAAGACTGAGGGTATTCGAGAATAGGGTGCTGAGGAGGATATTTGGGCCTAAGAGGGACGAGGCGACAGGGGATTGGAGAAGACTACATAACGAGGAACTTAATGACCTGTACTCATCACCAAATATTATTCGGGTAATCAAATCGAGAAGACTGAGATGGGCGGGGCATGTGGCACGTATGGGGGAGGAGAGAGGTGCATACCGGATTTTGGTGGGGAGACCCGAGGGAAGGCGACCACTTGGGAGACCCAGGCGTAGATGGGAGGATAATATTAAGATGGATATTCGGGAAGTGGGATGGGAGGACATGAACTGGATTGATCTGGCTCAGGATAGGGACAGGTGGCGGGCTCTTGTGAATGCGGTAATGAACCTTCGGGTTCCATAAAATGCGGGGAATTTCTTGACTAGCTGAGAAACTGTTAGCTTCTCAAGAAGGCCTCTGCTCCATGGAGTTAGTTAGTTAGTTAGTTCATCAAAATTTGTGGAAGTTTCGAAACTGACTTTAAGTACACTTTTGGCTTCTCCCATATTTTAAATTTGTAAGCTGCAAAGGTGGTAAGGTGCACGGTCCTTACGTATAGATGTGTTTCACGAAAAACTTTCAAAATTATAAAAGAATCCTTGACCTTTCTCAAAATTGCTTCCTTGAAGCTTCAAAGAATGTGAAAAAAGAAGAAATTTTTTTTATAATATCTAAACAGGAGAAGTGCTTAATTACGTGGAAAAATTAGTGTTAATGGACGTGTCGTAAAACTTTCAAGCGTGGCGTAAAGGAAGAGGTGTTTTTCTAAACCTAGGGTTTTGGAATAATAAATACTCGGAATTCAGAATATGCGGGTACCTGGCAGTTTACCGAAACAGAAAGAACAGCAAAAATATCGACTGTGCCACACGTATTAGAGGTTAATAACATATTATTAGGGAATTTATTGCTTAAATAGAATTCTTACTAGAAATTCACTGAAATATGACCCACGAAGTTATTGTTGAAATTTATATTTCCTAAAAAAAATTCTTTATCTCAGTTCTCCAGTAGTAGCCGCAACTATAATGATCAGGACAAGGTTTGTGAGGGTTGAAGGTAATGGTGCTGGCGGCGGCAGTGGGAAAATATCACTTGGGAAATAAGCGCCCCAACATTTTCTCTTGTTCCACTTCTCAGTGAGAACTTTCCTCTAAACTTGTTTAGCCTAATTAGGTTAGTACACATAGCTACTGGCAAGTACGTATACTGGGTTATTCGCAAGTTAGTAAATTGTGTCTCTCCCTCCTCTTCAATATCCCTCCTACTTTAGCACCACTCCCTTTCCCTTAAAAGAGAAAAAGAAGTAAATGGGCGACAGAAGAATTTTTTTATGTCTTCAATAGAAAGGACTACGTTGCACTCTTTCGGGTCTTCAGGGAACAAAACAAAGATGGTGAAAGTGAGACACGGACTATAGTGAAAATGGCTCCCGAGGAATACGAACACTGCATTTTGACGTAGACATCTACTCTAAGTAAGTGGAGACGCCTAGATCATTACCTCTGGCATCTCATATTTCGAAAATAACCAAACCAAAATACGCAAGGGAAGGCGAGTGTAAGAGACAGGTATACTCTGCAGATATACGCAGAAAATATGAGAGATGTCGTGCTTAGCATCACCCCCAGTTACACTCAGTTCTCCTGTAGTTGTGTCACAGTAACTCAAGTGAACTTTTTGGTAAGACGTGAATTAAGAAGAACGATTTGATGCAGTTTAGTTATTGTAAACTTCAAGCCTGTTTAAAAGAATACGTTGATATCTGAGCTTGTGTACACGGACAGACGGTTATACACATGCACTACACTAGAATTCATTCACTTCCAAATCACGTCGCTTAATACACCCTAGCCGGCTGCGCGGGTTAGGTTCCTTGAAACCACCACGAGCCTTACAGGAAACTGGGCGTTAGGGAAAAACTGTTGGTGTTTATAATCTCAAAACGTACGTAAACATGTAACATACACAATAAAAGGATAGCATGACCAATATAGTGGCTAGGTTACAGAATGGACGTTCTAGGAATCGCGGTTCACTCTTCTCCAAAGCACCCAAACCGACTCTGGGGCACCCTCAGTGTCCTATTCAGTGGGTAACTTGGGCTCTTTCACAAGAACAAAATGTATGGGGCACAAATCTGCCTACTCATCCCCATTTAGTGCTAAGGTTAAGAATGAGTGTTAAATATAAGTCTGTTTTCCTGTTCGTCTTTATGAACTGCACGGGGAGTAATTTCTCCTTACGCGATAAAGTACCCATAAAATAAGAGGAACCTGATGAAAAGCGTCATAGAAACTTGCAACACAAAAGTAAGCTCGATGCTATAAAAAACTGCATGTTTCTCTTAGAGATTTCCTCAAGAATAAGAATGTCTTTTGTACAGAAGACACAGAAGTTTTCTGGGTGTACACGAATTAGAAACTGCCGATATATAAAACCAAAAGAAAGTTTGGAGAAATATGATATAGAAATGGAAAACTGCCGACATTTGAACTTTGCTGTTAACGAGGAAACGTGTTATCACAGTCAAATGCTTATTTCATTCCGTACAAGGAGGTAAAGTGTTTCGGAAATATTTAAAACACGATAGACCACTGTCAAATACATTTCACAGCTTGCACTTAGTACAGTGCGCAGTGTTACGTAAGCCTCTTATCCATAAAAAGAGGTAAAGGGAACCCTATGCAGGCCTAGGGCCCAAGGAAGGGTAGAGGTATAGCCCTACCCTTTCGCTAGCGTCGGCTCTAGGAGTGGGTGGGGTGGCTAGCCCCCCGCCTCGCCTCTTTATCCCCGGGGAAAGACCCGGCACTCATTGTACAGGAGGCTGGGTGGGCCCCAGGGTCGGTCTGGGGGAGTGCGGAAAATCTCGCCTCTATCGGGATTCGATCCCCCGACCGTCCAGCCCGTAGCGAGTCGCTATACCGACTGAGCTATCCCGGCCCACCTCGTATCCATAAGGGATTACGTATTATAAAACCAAGGAAACTTTTATAACTTATTACAAATGTTTTCCAGCAATACAGAAGAAATCAGAAAACTGTGTGTAAGTAAGTCTATGTGAATATTGAAGTTACCGGAATAGTATGGTGAAAAAAGCACCATAAAATATTTTCAGTCATATTCGCCAACAAATGCATTAAGTTAAATTATGTTTAACTAAAAAAAGAATTTTATTTTCCTACTACTGAAGTTCTGAACTTCACATGCCCATTGCACAAGATTTTGTCCTTCTGTGTTAAAACGATATTTCTGTATAATGAATTTGCATAAGAGCATGACAGTCGTATATTTTAGGGGTATACTCACAAATTCAGTAAAAAACAGAACAGAAATACATAAAAAAGAATCCATTCTATGAATAAATAGGAAACAAGTTTATAAAGAAGCCATGCGAGGAAGTCCAATTTTAAATTGTATGCTTCGTCAATATACAGTATTTGCTTTCTCTCGTCTATGGTTATACACGGCATTGTTATTTGAAAAGGGGAATATGCACTAGGGAATTATATTTCTGAAAAGGGGCGGTTTTGCTGGCTGTCAGAAGGCCATGGATGTTGTTAAAGGACAGAGGAAAGGCGATGCAATTTTTGACCACTCTTTGGTCCATTACATTATGTGACGTTCGTGCGCGTCTAACTGGTCGACAGGGAAAGAGTGGAACACTGGGAGAGACATTTTAGTTTTTGTAGAGAATAACACAAAAGCGCGACACAGATCCTGACCTAGGTATTATAATTCCATTTCTTACCACCCTTCAAAATTTATGTAAGTGTTCCTGAATTTTAGAGACTTATGTGAATGAAATGCGCACAAATTCATTTTCAAACTCAAGTACGATTTTCAATGCGAAACCGTCGTCGTCGTCGTCGTCGTCGTCGTCGTCGTCGTCATCATCATCATCATCATCATCATCATCATCATCATCATCATCATCATCATCATCATCATCATCATGAAAGAGTCTAAGGCTTGGGCCCTAGAACCAGATCCTTAGAAAGCAACCTTACTAACTACGCTAAGATTCTCGCATACTAAATGCTTTTAAAATTATGAAGTATTTCTGGAAATAGAGTTGAGAACGGCTGGGAAGAGCGTAATGTCCTCCATACACGGTGTTTGTCTAAAATGTCGTGCTTACAACAAGTTGCAGAAGTCCTTGTGTCTGTCTTTCTGCATGTAGCAAACAAGAAGTCCTCACAAAATGGGCATTAATTTCGTCATTGTTAACTACGCAACCCATATTAAAATTCGTTGAAATTGGACAAAAGTTACGAATAACGTATAATAAATCACACACGCTTTTCTGCGCGCCCAGCAGCCGTAGGTTTTACATACAGGTTTTAATGTATATATATATATACATATATACACGAAATGAGGGTGTTTCGAACAAACGTTCAACAGAAAATAAAAGCACATTTTTGTCCAGTGTACTTTTCTGTAATTCTTACGGTTTTCGAGGTAATTGAACACAGGGAAGCAAACACAAGAACTGTTACAAAATTCCCATTCTTTTCATTTTGTTACAGTTAAAAAGGTATCCACAAGTATATCCAACCCTGTTTTGTTTCTCGACAGCTGCAGGTCTGTGTGAACAAGGTTGTATGTTATACCGATCGGAATAAAAACACTAAAATTCGACCCAAAAATTCAGCTGAATATTTCTGATATTATATTTAACTGAAATTTTTGATTACTTTTGGATATGAAATATGAAAGTACACAGACATGTCTTGTTCTTGTGATTTCATTTCATGTAATTTTGCAAATCGCATAAGCGAACATCAAAACCGTGTAAGAGAGTGCAGTCTAGCGAAGGACGTTTGAAGGTAAAGAAATTCCACTGGATTAAAATTTTTCCCATTTCTTGTGTATTAGTGGAAGTCCTCAGCGCAACCGTAATTAAACTCTCACTAATTTAACGTTTTTCGAAAAGTACAATGTGATAAAATCCACACTACAAAACCAAAAACTTGCACATGCTAACATACGTAATAAATTTAAATAATATAATCTATATACAATATATGTACTGTATTATATATTAAAATATAATGTAGTAAATATAATATATTTGTGGGGTTAAAATACTTAGAATCATAATAAATTGCAGCTTTTAAGAATGCAGAAATGTAAAATACAGACATGTGGTGTGAACAATATTAATACAAAATAATTTCATTTTGCAGCCTTTGAAATATAAAGATAAATAATACGCAGAGATATTAACACAAGATATGTTTCACGTTGCCTCAGTAACAGGTTTTCTAATCATAATCTATTAGCATATTTACAACAAAAAGTATGCTATTATCACAAAATGCAGGAAACGGAAATATTTTCGACGCCTTCTTCATGTTTGGCTATATATGTAACACTTGTCTCCAAATTACTGGTAATCATTTCCTGTATCAGCACGGTGAGTTAAGGAAGTGGCTGCGCAAATCTATAATACAGGACTGATGTGAAAATGTCAAGTCTGAAGTAATTTATTTGTCGATTAAACAGCAGCTAGCAATAATAAAGCTGAGTGCTACATATTTCTTTGGCTTCTGTGTGATTAAGTTCAATATATTGAAGAATACATTAATTTTGAGAAAATCCTTGTATTATAGGGCTGTAGTATATTAAATTTGCTTTCATGGACGCATGGGGATTTCGAAAAAGTGTACGATAATTCATACGTTTCATTGAAGGTGGTTTCGCATGTAAACCATTCTACTCTAAGTTAAGTCAGTAACTGAAATGTAGTTATTAGAGCGAAATCACTGACGTTCGAAGAGTTAAATCAAATTAAGTATGATAAATTATTATCGGAGCATCGTATTACTCTAAGTAGATTATAGAATATTATTTGACTCAATTTAGTCAATGTAATTGAATATTTTATTTTATAACGTTTTTATTTTGCTTTTTCTTCAGTTTGTTGTAAAGGGGGGAAAAAGGATGTGCGCGTAATGAGATCAGGAATTTTCTGAATTCAGTTGCTTTTTCATTTATTCACAGAAGCAATTCTGATTTGCTACTTACATTCCCAATTATTTGGAGATGTTCCGAAAATCAATAACAAACATCTACACGTTGGAGTACAAAAACGCACAAATAAACCACACGTACTCTTAAGTTAAATGTATAGAAGAAGAACGGTTTGGTTTTTACCGCCCTGTAATAAAGGTAAAATATCATGGTAACGCTAACCAATTTTAATCGGATACAGAAAATCACGACTGTTTGCTTGTTATGTGCAGAAAATGTTTTCATCTTTTTAAGAGCAATATTCAGCGCTTTCCTCCTGACAGTTTTCTTTTTAAAGTAAGAGAAGCGTTTCGTTTAATATTGCACTTTTTCTTATCTTCATGCAGGTGTTCATTAGTTTTCTCTCTTTTTTCTTTACTTTTCTATGTAATACTTGTGTAGCGATGTTTCTTGACAAGATTAGACATGAGAATCTCCCTTTCCCAATAACCTACGGTCTGTTAGATTCAAAAGAGAGTGCACAAATTGATGCGTTAACCTGTAAGATAAACCCGTAAAAGATTATATTAATACTTTTCAAACCCTACGATGTGAGTGTACACGAAATGTAATGTTACTTAATGTCTCGAGGCACACCAAAAGGTAAAAAGGTTAAGCAGTCGCTTTAGAGGCCTGGGCAGGCCCACAGGGTTCCAGGAGGTGAGGCTTCCAGATTTCTAGGCAATCGCATAGACAATAACCATACGCACCGGCCGCGTTTACCCCCCAGGAAATATTCCTGGTACTCACTTCTGTTGGAGACTGAGTCGACCGCAGGGCCATAGTGCGACCGACAGAATTATGCCAATGAAAAAGTCCACTGACACCATCGGGAATAGAACCCGCAACCTGCCAGTTTGTAGCCCAGTGCCTCAACCAATTGCGCCAAAGCGCCCCCCCCCCCCCCGAGGAACACCAAATGTGACATTTTTCAGTAGAGTTCCCTGAACATATTGTCCATTTTATGGTGTCCGTGATTAGGGCCACTATCATGGGAACTTTACTGCTTGGGAAGCTTGCATCCACTTTTCTACTAATGTTCAGCATCCCTTATCTCTTAAAACAGCCTAGAAGCGCTTTAAATTACTGGAGGAAGCAGACAACCTATGCTAGGCTACTTCCGTGTTCAGGGACGCGATAAATTGGACAACCTGTAGTTAGACATTTGCATGCGCCTCTACTTCATATTACAAGTATCTTTTATGATAGGGGCACACCCTGGAAATAAATTTGTAAACATTTGTTTGAAGCAGGAGTTCCAAGCGCACATTAGTACTGTATTGCAATTCGCATTTTTCAGTGCGAGGTTAAAACAGGCCCTACACAAGAAAATGTTGTTTTGCAGAACGGGAATTAGGTCATAGCAGCTGATTTACTGATACAAACAGTGAACCGCATTTTCAAATACTCATAGATCAAAAATAATAATACTGATATTTTGCGTACATGCCACGCAACATTCAGGCGTTTCAGGATCATTCTCAAGTGGCCATACTTTTTGATCTATTGTTGTCCACTTGTGTCATCATTCATAATGTTCACATGTTACAGAATGTTATAGCTGCTACTTTAATCTGTTGCTACTGCTGTGCAGAACTTATTACTTCATGTTAACATACTTAACGCAGGATAACACAGTGTTCTGCTGTGTTATCCTGCCTTAAGTACGTAGGCTGCCTCCGAAATATTGTACACCAAGTATCCACTACGCTTATAGAAATATACTACAAAAAAGTGCCTACATTAGAACGGTTTGACTTTTTCACATCTTTCTGCTGTATGCAAAGGTCGCCAGTTTGTTTTTATGTGGTGTTACTTTAATTTGATCCCCTGACAATGATCCGTTGGGGATCGAAACATGTAGGAATTTCACTACGTAATTTACACCATGCATTTTTATTTAATTATTAACTACTAGAAAATTATCAACAGTAATGCACAACACTAACCACCAACAAATGCACAAAGAGAGTTTTATCATCAATCGTAACATGAAGATGACCCAGCAGGGTCGAAACATGTAGGAGTGTGTTACGACATGATAAAACTCTCTTTGTGCCTTTGTTGGTGACCAGTGTTTTTGTATAATATAGTGCACGGACATGGAACACATTAAATTAGTAATGAACAAATTTAATATATATGAGGGAGTCACGTTCACTCCGACATGTTTCGGTGGCATGTATACCACCATCGTCAGGGAGAGAAAGGGTTCATACCGAAAGCTGGGACGCCACACCACGCCACACCAGTGGTGTGGCGTCCCAGCTTTCGGTGTGAACTCCTTTTCCCTGGTGATGGTGGTATATATGCCACCGAAACACGTCGGAGTGAAAGTAAACCTCTAAAGACTTTGTGTCACATACATTAAATTTGTGCATTACTGTGGGTGCTTTTCTAGTTAATACCTAGGAATGGTCAAAGTTTTATTGTAATAATATAAGTATCTAAGGAACAGCATGGTGACTTTCGTTGTTCTATTGTTGTGAATTATTTATCGACAGTGCACGAAATGAAAAATATGAAACATAAAATATTACTGCACACTCGGTTTATTGTTAAAGGACAAACAGCTGATACTCCGAATCATTATCATTCACTCTATAAGAATAACTCAGGAAGGTGAGCCAAAAATCGAAAAGCAGCGCGTAAACCTCTTAAAATGAGTGAACATAGTTGCTGTACATTGTGTCTCCGACAATCGAGTTCATAAACGCTTGATGTGGTTCTTTGTGTCCGTTTCTTTCACGGCTTCGAGAAAAATGTCACGGCTAACACGATTCACGTCTATTTTTGTAATATGAATTCCCGCTCGTAGGCTCATTCGTTTATTTAATAGACCCCTTTGTGGCTCAAAGTTTGAAAAACAGTAGCCTTTAAAGTGAAAAGAAAAATATAATATTTCATAAACTGGTTATGATTCCATTTCTTTTCTTCATGAGTTGCATTAGATTCACAAGGCAATCTTCACGAAAAGATGGAGCAGCAATGAGGAGGTACTTCTCACAGACATGAAACGATATAAAACCGTATAAAATTTTCTGGCCCAGTTTATGTGATACCTCGTATTAAATAACTTTGGTGTCTACTAAAAACAAGGGTAGATTTTGAAGATATCTTGTTAGGTGGCTTTCTTCATGGATCCTCCACCTACTTATATTCTTTCCCAAATCGTCTTTTATTTCGTGGAGAGAATAGCCTCAAGGTGTGGAAGAAGACATCCATTCGGTGTCCGCTGATGGGAAACGGAAAAGCAACTGTGCAAAAAATGAAAGCAGAAATGGTGGCCTGGTAAACGGGAGTGCCGTAAACTTCGGAGGAATCAGACGGATTGACAGACCCAGGTTCCCTGCTCCCGTTGTTATGTATTCTGTGCAGAAAGTGGATGGAAATAAAAACTTGATGCAGAAGTCGTGCCTCTCTGTCTAGTCGTATATTCGCATGAATAATCTCAGAAATTACTCAGTGAATGTCGAGAAATTTTATTTTGGGAGTGCTCACTAAAACTTTTCAGGAGAGGGGCAGATTTTCGTCACAGTACTTTGTGCAACCAATCGTAATTTGAATGAATGAAGTAATCTGCAATGTAATAGCGGCGAAAGAATTCCATGATATTAGTAAACCCAATGTTATACATCATAGCTTCAAACAGATTCGTAACAAGCCCTCTTTGCTTATTAAGTTTTTTCCGGGTTCTGAAATGCTTTGTATCATCCCTGAATAAGACACGACAGGTACAAGAAACGTTAATGTTTACCTCTTAATTGCCGTGGCTGTAGGCCAGGGGGCATTTTGATTATTTTTTTTTTCGCAAAGAGTGCTTCAAATCTTACACGTAATTATTGCTGTTACGCTTTTAAAATTTGCCACGTAAGAAAATAGGCCTCATGTTTTTCACACTTAATTTTAACAGTTCTTCGTAGATGCTCTGTTATAAAGAAATATAAGAAGAGAATGTATCTAATTTCATGGTGAATTAAGTTTGTACCACAAGGTATGTTACAGAACTATAGATCTGTTAAGGATCTATTAATCACAAGATTTTTAAGCGTTTCTTAACGAAGTGAGTAAATACAATTTGATAATAGGAATATACAGTATCACTTTTGGGGAAAATTTAATTTTGGGAAGTTTTGTAATTTAACGTCTACTTTAAAAGAAGCACTACCAATTTCTCTGAGAAATGGGTTATTGAAGAAGAATTCTACTGTAACGTAAAGATGACTGTTTTTATACCGACAGTCCCAGGTTCAAATCCCTAGGCTGGGTCCGCCTATTTGATAGAGGTGCTTTTTGCTTTCTTCAGAGTTTCAGGAAACTTCCGGGACAGAAGCTCAAATTTGGCTATGGTCGCTTCTTTCTCTACTCTGTTTAGTCCATTACTGGCTAATCGTCCTCAAATATGACGCCACAGTGTCTGAGATCCAGAAGTTATATTCGGTGTGTTGTCGCCCACCTTTTGTGTTAGAAAATATGTTTAGCTTCTAGACCTGCTGCTCGGGAAGTTATAACTGTTTTTTAAACACACCATGTTTCCGAAGCATAGAATTACATAAAATAATAACATAAATTTTATTTGGAACCATGTTCCATATGATTCATATCCAAAAAATAAAAGAAACGAATAAGGCGTAACTATAGTTGGAAAATAATTTCCTCATCCCTTAAAAATAAAAGCCTCTTTTATAATGTCTTAGAAATTGTTAAAGAAAATTTTATTTAGGATTACGTTTTGGACGTACATTTGTCTGTCCTCGTTTGGAATAATGTCACTACATAATTCCTCGCGTAGGCTATACTAAGTGGTTCGAACAAACTTTTCTTCGACCTGCTTCCACCCAGAATACCAAAGGCATGTTATTCCTTACAATTAATAGTTATCGCATTTATTAAGTTTATGTCATTTGGAAATAATATTTTTGTAGCGAAAAATGCCCATTGAAATTAAGAGGGAATAGAACTTTTTATTTCTATCCGTTATTGACTTTCTTCCTTGCGTTTTCCCTTTTGCACACGTGTATCTTCTTTTCTAAGTCTAAACTCTTGCAATAAAACAGTGTACGTTATAGCCTCATACGTCAAGCGCCAGGGATTTAAAACTTAAGATTTGCCACATATTCAGGTACGTGGAAACAAGTAATTTTCCACGGGAAAGAATGAGGGGTACTTAACTTGCAGGTTATCACAAATCGTTTGTTTTTACATATGATATAATTCACATTATGCATCATAATTTATTAAACCACATATGCGTTTTATATGCAGAATTTGACTTCATTTGAAGTCGGTTTACTTGAAAATGAGATATTCCTTCGAATTTATATAAACGGCTTGTTAAGGAGTATTTTTTCTGTGCTTTGGCCACAGAAATTGTTAGGTCTCTTTTACATAGATGGAGATGACTCCAGCGCGCAAGATTTAAGGCAAGGATTTTACAACGTGTACTGCGCTGCCGTAGAGTTTGAGTTTGTACTGCTGCATGGCCTAAACCCTGAGAAATGTGCTCGGTCCGAATATATTTTTCTTGGAACTTTATTTCTGTTCTTGTAAACTTTAAGTTTATAGCTTGAGATAACATTAACAATCTGCTACTTTATGGGAAAAATTCCTTTCCTCACAGGCTTGTAAAATCAGTGATGAGCGCCGATATTAGGGGAACAATATGCCAATTTTGATACACAAACTTTTCAATACATATTTGAGTCGTGAACCGACATCCTTAAACCGAACTCAAGATATGCAGTTTGTCTTTCTATCGATTGTCCACCGAAAGCTGTGGCTACTGTCAGCCACCTGTTTCTTTACAAATACCCCAAAACTTGAGCGGAGACGAAACTCTAAGAGAATGTTTCCAGTTCCTGTGTACTGTCTGTGACCTTTTGTAGATCTATCCTCGGCTGGAGTATTGACTATTTTGATTGAGGTACATAATTTTTCCTCATTCCCTGCAATCAGATTTCTTGATTATACTTCAAACTGCGTCACAAACAGTTTCCTTCAATTGCTTTCCAGTTCACTATTCACTCATTGTACAACCATCCAATGCTGTTTTTTTTTGTGATCTAATGACACTATTGTTAAATAAGTCACGAATCACATGAAGTTACTGCGTATCTCGCGCAGCTAATCGATACGTAGTGACAAATTTTCGACAGATCGTATCTACAAATCCTATGAGATTGATCTGCACTGCAAGTGTTCTAGAGCGAGTGTGGAGACAAGTACGTCTTGGCATGTTACACTAATACTAAACACTCACAAGTCCCTGCGGCCCTTTACAGTTACTACGCAGTAACCCGCATTCTCGCCACCCCCATTTAATCTTCATAATCTGATTTTATGTTCTGAACACCGTGCGTATAATTGTATGTTTAAGTTAAAGCAACAAATGCACAAACTGTTGATATATATATATATTTTATCTTATCCTAGTCCTTACGAATTCGACCTACTCACAGCAGGTGTCGAGGTTATCTATTTTCACTTGATCACACTCAGACACACACCACATTCGGTAGGACTTCTCTGGACGACGGATCGGCCCGTCGCAGAGACCTCTGCCTGACAACACACAACACTCACAGGAGACAAACATCCATGCCCCCGGTGGGATTTGAACCCACGATCCCAGCAAGCGCTCGGCCGCAGACGTACGCCTTAGACCGCGCGGCCACTGGGATCGGTTATTTTATCTTAGCACCCGTACATATGTTTCGGTAATCAAACTACAGTCTTCAGGGGGCATCAACTGTCACAAGTAGCCTTCTGCTTGCATCCAGTCACTGTATGGTTCCACATTCAGGGATCTTTCCATGGCACATTCTCAGACAATTCACTGTACCTCTGAATTACCAAACCAAAAATAAGTCTTAGCGAGTCAACGCTAATATGCATCCTGATTTATTACATTAACGATATGGAAGTCATCCTTATGGATTTGTCGTGTTAGACAAAATGATGCTGGAAATTTGTGCTGTAGGTATGACCTATTCGGGTTGATGATAATGTAGGGAAATATTTGTTCCTCGACATCGAATGGCAATGACATCTTTCTGACTCTTCTTCGATTTTACAGCGTCTTACTCTTGGAATGCGTAACTCAAATGTCTGTTAACATTCGGCCATAAGCATACGGCATGTCATAATTTATTGTTTCAGTTAAAAGCCCTGTTCTGGTACATATTTAGGACATAAATAAAACAAACAGGTATGATTTTCCCCTGACAACTAATTTCATGTTTCTTTTAGCGGCCTATTTCCTTTCATGCTCAGTGTAAATACGTCAGAAATGTACTTAAAAGAGGAAATTATTATTATAATTATTTTCTTACAACATATCACGATTTAAAAATGTAAATCTCATATCGAAGGTGTAAAGCTGCCAAATGCGTTACATTAGCTTAACCATACTGGTTTAAGAAGAATTTTTGTCTGTTATTATATCTGTCCCGAGATTCCATAAGCTAGTCTCGTTCTCAGGTGGCAAAAAGGAATTTGTCGAGAGCGCTCATAAACCGTCTTCAATCAGAATATTATGTCAGTCATATAATCATGCATCTCCCTTAATTATAGTTTAAACACCCCTTTATATTGTTATCAAGGAAGGTGATTGATGGATATAGCACCCCTTTTTTGTAGGTTGTACGCCGTGCATATTTTTACATTGTTCAAATAGACCAACAAATACACACTTTTTACAATTTTATATTTGTGTCAGTATCACCCCTTCATGTTTCGGTGGTCAAGCCGCCATCATCACGGGGCACTAAAGGTCACAGGTTCCGTTCTGCACCTGAATTCATAAAACATTACACTGTGGGACACTGGATTGTTTCTTAAATGTAATGTTATACGACTTTAGATGCAGAATGGAGCCTGTGACATTTGGTGCCCCCTGATGATGGCGGCTTGACCACCGAAACATGTAGGGGTGATATTGATACAAATATATATTTGTAAAATTGTGCGTATTTGTTGGCCTAGCTTAACAGTGTAACATAGCACCCATCTGTTGTATGTGTCCGTTAAATCAATTATTTACTTTCCTCTACCGTGGCGCCACATAATGAATGTGTTGCTGTATTAAATGTTTGGCAAGAGACGAAATACAGAAGAAGACACAATTTTTTTGGCGTATTATAGAGTGGGCTATATCAGTTGTGTTCGACCAGCAACAAGATGACAACACACGAGGATCAATAAACGAAATAATTTTGTATATTTAAATAATTTGATAAAGCTATTAATAAATAAACCTTTATAATGGTCTTACAAGTTTCCTGGAATACAATAAAGTCGTTTTCTTTTCACTATAAAAAAGTTATAACACACGGGTGTTCTAACACGAGTTGAATCTAAATGACTTAAGAAAATGCCAATAAAAATGAAATAACACCAAACCATTACATTATATTTTATTACTAACGCACAAACACTCTCCTTATACAGACTTTTATCCCGTAATGCATTTCGGTGTATAAACACGAAGTTAAAAGTATGTATGAAACTTGCGACATTCCTAAGAACATATGTAGATGTTGCATCTATTCTGCTTTTAAACCCATGTCCTGCATCGATACCGAACTTGGTCTTCCTTCCTAAGGGAAGTAAGGCGAAAGTTTGAGAATAGGATTCAGAAAGGAATATTTGGACTTACTAAGCAGCAAACTGTCTAATGAATTTATTAATTAACCAATTACCTACACGTACCTCAATGGAGTAGACTCCTTCTTGAAACGTAAATAGTTTCTTAGATACTCAAGAAATGAATGGCGTTTTATGAAACCGATTTACATTACAGCTGGCCACTTATCCCGATCCTGCGCTATATAAACCCAACCCACGCCGTTCCATTATATTCACTTCAGATCTATTTTAATATTGTCCTACCATCCAAGCTAAGATTTTTAGAAGTGGTGTCTTTCTTCCAAGTTTCCCCACCGAAACTTTCTATTCATTCCCCTTCTCCCCATAGGAGTCACATACTGCACCATTCTCGCGTTCTTTAATTACATCTCTTTTAGAATATCTGTTGAGGAGAAAAAGCATGAAGGTCGTCATTACACAGTTGCTTCCAGCATTTTGTTACTTCCTCCCTCTTAGCCTGAAACACCTTCCTTATTACGGATTTCTCATACGACCTCAGCCTATGTCTTTGCCTGAAGGCGAAAGAACGATTTTGACACATACATACATAAAATAACAAGCAAAACAGTATTTCTTTATATTTTGAACTTAATGGGCAAAAATTAAGATGGGCTGGAGCTTCATAATCTGTAGTCCTAAACACGTACTTATAAAGAGATATTCCTTTAAACAGAGGGGGTCGAATACGCCAGGTACACATAATTTGGAACGAATAAAAATTCGTAAAAATTCAAAAGGAAAGTCTGAAGTACGGAGACCATTTGAAAGACTACGACATTATTAACGTAACTTCTGTAGACGTAGCCTATAAAGCGAAGATGTGGGCTGGCTTGATTTGGCTCAGCAAAGAAGCAAAGCCGCGTACCCTTACAGAGAAGGACATGGACGTTCACTCTTCATAATAGGTGGGATTTTTTTGACTTTCTGGGTTATCTTAACTTCTGAAGAAATACTGTGCTCCAAAAAGTTGGCCTGACATTCATGAAATCCACTCCCCCCTCCCCCCCCCCACACACACACACACATAGACATCTCTGCTTGCAGCTCTGTTAATTCAATCACAGGCAAAATTTTCACAGACATCACTAGCGAAAGTTTCCGAAATATTTATATTTAAGGTACTGCGATTTACATATTTTAAGTCCCTAAAACCATCAACATCGTCATGGTTAATCAGCTGAATTTCTAGACTTTCTGCAGTGCTGAAGATATGTAATGGGGGACATTAAAACTGTGTCTGGGCTCACATGTTTCAAAATATGTCACTCAGAGGTCTTGCAAAAATGCGGTAGTAAGGTAAGATTCGGCTGTCTTCACGTTATAACAGTGGCACAATTTGGAGTAGTTTGTGGTCAATTAAGTATGGAAGTAGAAAAATATGATGTTACAAACTGCTCTAAAAATGGGAGTTACTGCGAGTGGGTAATTACAAAACCTTTGAAAACCAAACAGGATGGAATTGGGAACCAGTCTAAAATAGTGAGTTCCACTCTACTTCGCACAAAATTCCTGGGGAAATATAAAGTAGCATGAGAAAGTCAGAACGGAAATAATATATTCTTTAGAACTGGAATGGCTTTAAAATAGAAAATTCAGCAGGTCATGATTTCAGTTTTTTCTTCGTAATTTATGTTTGAAGTGTAAATAAAATGTAGTGAATTTTGGAATCATTGGTCAGTGTAAAATGTAGAAAACCCTCTCATAAATTATGTAAAATGAAGCCGCGGGCCAGATGTGGCCCGCGGTCCACAGTCTGCGAACCCTGTTCTAAAGGAGATGGAACCAAACCCTGGTTGACCGCCAGAGTAATATGTTTGTGGTTATTTAGACCACGAGGGTGAATTAACTTCTCCACACTTAAAATTTCCGATATTCTGTATTGTCGATTTTCTATTACGGAACGAAATTGTGAAATCAGTTCATGTGGTTCGAATGTTATTTGCTTCTTTCTGTGAAAACCAGTTGTAACATTATGCATGGTTATAAAACCGCAAACTGTTTAATTAAAACCTGATTATTTAGTGTATTTCCTCGTTAAAGCCATATTTGTCAGTTTTGAAAATGTCATTATTTTGAATAACAGAGATAAATGCTATTTGGAAGTAGTATATATGAATAGGTAGCCAACTCGTAGGATTTACAAAATCCAATTAAGGAAGAAATGAAGAAAAAAGGCATAAACTCAATATCAGGTCTTAGTAGAACTGGTCTCGGAAAGATTTGATAAAGTGCGTGGAAATATTATAGAGGGACAGGCTACTAATCGTAGGAAGGTATTGTAAAAATCAGTGACAAGAGAAAAACGCGCCCCAATGGGGCTAGAAATGTCATTCTTGGAGAGGACTTGATGAAATATGCATTATAAATCTGAGAGATGCAGCTGTTCATGAAGTAGTGTTATAAATTTAAACTAATTAACTCCGCAGAGCCGAGTCTTTCCTGAGAACTAACAGGTCCTCAGCTGCTCAATAAATTTCTCACATTTTATGGAACCCGAATTTCCATCACCGCATTCACGAGAGCCCTCTATCTGTCCCGATCCAGAGCCAGATCAATCTAGTTCATACCCCATACCCACGTCTTGAAGATACTTTTTTTATATGATCCTCTGTCTACACCTAGGTCTTCCAAGTTGTCTCTTTCCATCAGGTCTACACACCAAAACCCTGTATGCACCTCTCCTTTTCCCCATCTCCTTTTCCACATACCTTGACCATCTCATTCTTCTTGAGTTGATCTCCCGAATAATATTTGGTGAGGAGCACAGATCACAAAGTTCTTTGTTACAGAGTCTTTCTTCTCCACTCCCCTGTTACCTCGTCCACCTTATGCCCAAAGATCCTCCTCTGCACTCTATTCCCGAAAAAGTCAGCCTGTATTCCTCCCTCAATGTGAAAGACCAAGTTGCACACCGATACAAACCAACAGGCATAATTATAGTTCTGTATGTATTAAGCCTTATATTTTTGGATAGCAAGCTAGAAGACCAAAGATTCCGCACCGAATGATAGAAAGCATTTTCTGACTTCAATCTGCTGCTATTTTCTTCATGAATGGAATTATATTTTTTGGGGTTGTTCCCAAATATTTAAACTGTTTCATCCTTTCAAAGGGTAATTTATTACTTATTTTATATCATAATTTTGTCTTGCATTCTGGTCTCCAGACGTAAACATATACTTAGATTTCTCAGAATTTACTTCTAGACCCATCTTCTTGCTAGTGGCTACTAAAATTGCGTGTTTTTCTTTAATGTAATGTATGCTTCTACCTAGTATATGAACATGATGAGCATAAACCAGAAGTTGATGTGTACCATTCAACTCCAAACTCTCCTGGTTTGCCTGGACCCTCCTAATGGCATATTCCAAAGCAAAATTGAAAAGCGATGGCGATAAAGCATCTCCTTATTTCAAACCATTCTTAACAGGAAACGTCTCAGACAGATGTTTGCGTACCCGGACTCTGCTATAGGTTTCACTTAGACATATTTTTATTAGCCTTACTAGTTTCATGGAGATACCAAACTTAATGGGAATATTACACAAGGCCTCCTTCCTAACTGAATCACAGGCTGTCTTGAAGTCTGTAAGTAAATGATGCAGTGTCTAATTGTTTCCACATTTTTTCTCAGGTATTTGACGAATGTATAAAATACGCCCAGTAGTTGACCTGTTACGTCAAAATCCACCCTGATGATCTCCAGTAATTTCCTCTGCATAAGGAATAAATCTTGACAGAAAGATTTTGGGTAAAATTTGTGTGTAGTTGATAAAAGTGATATGCCTCGATAATCAAAGTTGCAAAAAAACACACTGGCTTTTTAATATGCACAGAGATTAAAGAACTCATAAACATGTAGTAATTCTTTGTAGTGTTTCAGACAGGGCTGTGGAGTCGGTACACAAAAGCTCCGACTCCGACTCCTCGATTTTTAAAACTTCTGACTCCGACTCCAACTCCGGCTCCTTGATTTTTAAAACTCCGACTCCTTCATGAAAGCTCAATATGTATTAATAATGTTACACATATAAGACATTTCATCCCCACTACGTAAATCATCAGGCTACTTTTCAGACTTATAACCTATATTTAGGTATAAGTGTAATGGTTACTGTAGCTATCAGGGCTCTGGAATAGGAGTACCTAGTTAAGATTTTAGACTGAGGTCGGAGTCGGTACACCTTTACCAACTCCGGCTCCGACTACGAATCCACGTAAAAATTCCTTCCGACTCCGACTCCACCTAAAATTCTTTCCGACTCCGAATCCACCTAAAATTCCTTCCGACTCCGACTCCACCTAAAATTCTTTCTTACTCCGACTCCACCTAAAAATTCCTTCCAACTCCGACTCCACCTAAAATTCCTTCCGACTCCGAATCCACCTAAAATTCCTTCCGACTCCGACTCCACCTAAAAATTCCTTCCGACTCCGACTCCACCTAAAATTCCTTCCGACTCCGAATCCACCTAAAATTCCTTCCGACTCCACCTAAAAATTCCTTCCGACTCCAACTCCACCTAAAATTCCTTCCGATTCCGACTCCACCTAGAATTCCTTCCGACTCCGACTCCGACTCCACGACTCCGACTCCGACTCCTCAGCCCTGGTTTCAGAGGCTTAGGTTCTGTAAATACGCAACATGGAGCAGAAAATACTGAGTTTACCTTCTCCGGCCAAGTCCTGTATCCAATTTGACATCGTAGCAGGGGGCCCAGAGAACAAAGCAAACACAATTTGCGAGTCGGGGAAAGCGGCTTATCTACCCCAACCTCCCACAAAGAAAGGATACCAAAAGAAATGTGTGTATGTAGAGTTGGTAAAGTTTTCGTAGCACGCAACTTGTTACTCCGACTGACAGCGTCTGCAGGTTGCTTGCGGCATTTGATCAAAGTCTTGGGGTGTTTATGCAATTTCATGTATCAGGGGAGAGCTGTTATCTCTGAGTATTTACGCTGCATACAGAGACTTTTTAGAGGCAATGAATTCACTGTCAGTGAACTTATGCAGTTTTCAGTAAGATTTATTTCAGATTTGACCCATATCAGCGGTCAGTTATTCTTGTGTACACTTCGCTAGCCATTTCATTTTAACTCACACCTATAGACCTTGCTTTAATTTATATTACTTTCAAGTCCCTTAGCAAACGCTGTTCTAATATATCCCAAAACACCACAACCAGGAACCGAAATACTGCAGTCTGTATAGGCCTGTTGGTTACGTTACGTGGTCGATGACACAGAAGATGTGATTCGCGTGTTTTCTACAAAGCACTCTTACCGACTGTGAAGCTTACCCAGCCTCGTATTTGATGAGTACTGTGGACTCTGCTCCCAAGCGCAAAATGGCTGTGCTGTGACGCTGACCCAGCCTCGTATTTAATGAGTACTGTGGACTCTGCTCCCAAGCGCAAAATGGCTGTGCTGTGACGCTGACCCAGCCTCGTATTTAATGAGTACTGTGGACTCTGCTCCCAAGCGCAAAATGGCTGTGCTGTGAAGCTTACTATTTAACTGCATTTACTTCCGAGGTTAAGAATAAGCAGAATTGCACTATCATACGGCATACGCCTGCACAGCCTACGCAGACACAATATTACTTCCTTTTAAACACTATGACTGCATCTTCCTCGAGATATTAACTGACAACATTACAAATTGCAGAAACAGTAAATAATTTTTACAACCATTTTCATCCCTAAAATAATGAGAGTTCTACATGCTGTCTCCCTCTCTTTGCTCGTGCGGGCGCAGCTGTTGCCTCTTTCAAAATCGTCAAATATGTGATTTGCTCTCATGAAACTCGATAAAATCTTTATGGAACTGTTATAACCTCGGCGCCAAACCCCTTAACTTCTTGCGCCTGGTAGTTACCACATGATGGACGTGCGAACTCATGAGGCAGAAGAGATACTAGAGCCTCTTATGTTACGGTTAAAATGGATTTCTAGTGATACATCTTGAAGAGAACGTAACTTTTACTAAAGTCATATATTTTTAATACGTGAAATAAAAATAAAGAGGCCGCAGTGCACTATCATTACACATCAGTAGTATGGACGTAACTAGTTCATCATTCGATGCACGTACAGTGGTAGCTCGACAATCTGGACGGCGGTAATCTGGATCTGCCTGTGATCGAAAAATTTTGGCCCATTATTTCCCTTTGCATCATTATTAAATTATATGATATTTATTACGATTATTATTTTTTATGTATTTAGGTAGATATTTACGCTTTGAGGAGTTTTATTGTAGTACTGAATGATGATTTGTTTATGTTTCTTATGCCACTAAATATTTCTCCGGTGATCCGGATTCCGGGGTAATCCGAACCATCCCTCCACCCATATAGTCTGCATGACGGAAGGACAACTGTGTGTGACCCTTAGTACGTAGAAAGCGATAGACGTAGATACATGTGTTGTATTAAATGTCAGTCAACAAATTTAATCATGGCAGCGTTGTGAATTTTTAATATTCCCACAGGCAAATGAAATTATACAGAATCTCTTTTTAAGCACCCAATTCATAAAAAAATTGAAAATATTTCTAGTAAACTTAACAGACATTTTTGTTTGTATATCGATGCAATAGGAAAATATGTATTTTGAATTCTGTTCGGATTCCTTATATTTATTAAAAAACTTTTTATTTTTATCTACTTTCTGCGTTTTCACTTCTGAGTATTGGTTTTGGAGATTTCGTATGGATTTATAACATTCGAATTCTGCTAATACTGTCATCAGTTACAGTGATGACCGCGCTCACATGAAGAATTTAAATATTTGTGGACCAAATTTATGATAAGGAGCCTCACTATGGGCCGCGTATGAAAGAAAAATTTTCAAACTACAGTCTCTGGAGGCCTAAAATTCTTCCAGTGTTATGTCGGATTAAACAGCCATATTGAATTTCTGGAACATTAGTTTGACCAAAAACACTAATCACCGACAAATGCACAAAGAGAGTTTTATCATCAATCGTGACACACTCCTACATGTTTCGACCCTGCTGGGTCATCTTCAGGGAGAACGTTTTTTTATTGTTACAATAAGTTTGCACTTCATAGCTGAGTGAGAATGTGCTGCTGACTGTGTGCTGTGTACTGGAGGCGTGAACTCTCTGCTGTCCCGGCTTGCAAGTCGGGGCCACAGAGAGTTCACGCCTCCAAAAACAACGCAGTACACAGTCAACAGCACATTCTCACTCAGCTATGAAGTGCAAACTTAGTGTAACAGTAATCAAAATATTCTCCCTGAAGATGACCCAGCAGGGTCGAAACATGTAGGAGTGTGTTAGATTGATGATAAAACTCTCTTTGTGCATTTGTTGGTGATTAGTGTTTTTGTATAATATAGTGCACGGACATGGAACACATTAAATTAGTATGACCATCTTGTAGACTAGCCAGTTGCTCCGTCAACGGATCTTCCATTAGACAGGTTCCTCCCTACACTTTTTCAGACTTGCAACCTGATACTCACTTTCTTTGCACACGAGCTACGAAATTTAATTTTATCATACTCTAATATCCCCACAACATTTTCATTGATGAGCTCCATAGAAATTCTAGCTCTTCCTGTCATCAAGTTACTTCACTGTGCAGCCTCTAAGAGAAAGAAAAGTTTCAATGCTGATTCCACTTCTATACTACCATTATGCCAACTGCAATTTTTGGAAAAACCTAAGTTTCACTTAAACTGCCTAGCCCTTTAGACGTAAGCATTGCATCCCTGCGAAACGTCGCGATGTATTTACCAGTCTTTGTGGCGTAGAAGATTTGAATCTTTATCAGATGACTTCAAAACATCAAGTCTCGCACTGTACGGCCTTCTTGGACGGCTTGGTAATGCAGATCGAGACAATACACTTTCCTGAATCTTCGGCAAATCTATCAATCAGCACAGCATAACATTCCGGAAAACCAGAACCTGTGTCACCGCCTTCCGTAGGCCTAAGAATTTTTTCAGAATTATAGTGGCCTAAACTTTATCTGAATTTAAACATATAAAAACCAAAAATATTTGTAAAGTAGTGTATGTTTCTGTTGCGTTCCATCAAAAACTACTGTAATATTGATCTTTTCCTGTTCCATCGAAAGATCATGCAACCTTCCTATTGCCGTTTTTAGCGGAAGGTCCTGGAATGTCTTTTCGATGAAACTTTAGTGTAAAGTTCCTGTTGTTGTGTTCGATCAAAGGACAACGTAACGTTCCTTCTGCCTTGTGCCGTCAAACCTTCCAGTAATGTACCTACTACCATTAGTGCTTGCAGCAACTTTATCTGTTTTCGTCTTATAATGACCTCAGCTACCTCATCCAGACTCTCATTTACAAAGTTTATTTTTATTATATCAAGTAATCTATTTTTAGTCATTGAGAATTTACTGCAGAATTCATATTATTGCACTTGCTAAACAACAGTTTCATTTTGGTTGCCATTCCTTTCTTAACTTGTAAGATTTAAAATTCTCACGAAATTATCAGATCGTTTACATTCCACATGCCAAGTTCAGAGAACATGTTAAATTCCCAAATATTCTGATGTAAATATATTAACTGAGCGCGGAAACTAGAGTTGTTCTTGGAAATCGGCGCATTTGAAGATGAAGGCAGTGTTTTCCTTTGAAATGCCGTGAACCGTTTTACCCAGTGAGACAGTGTTATATGCCAGAAGAACGGAGTCCTCAGCCACACCGCTGTGAAAACCTCAACATTCCCGCAACCGATTTTAATTTATGTATTACATTCCGGGTGTCAACATTTTTTGCAGCCAAAGTAAGAAATTTGTGTAACACCAACAGGTGCACTATGCTGTATTTTATTCGTACTATTTTTACATAGCTGCTACATGTTTCGACGTTATTATCTCGCCATTTTCAGGGAACTGACGCCAAAGTATCTACATGACTTACAACAATAAAATAGGTCACAATAGGCGTACATACGTTGTGATACCAACAGTGCAAAATATTACAAGCTTTGGTTACAGCTGTATACAGAAGTATAACATAATATTGGTGAAATCGTAATGCAATTTTTCGTTAAAATATTTAAAAATTATAAATGTTTGAGGCGTAATTAAATATTTGTGTACACACATCTATTCTTCCTTGATTTTATTGTATTGTGTTGTATGGCCAGGAAATACACACCACATGGAGACGGAATCCTATTTGGATCATGAAGAATATTTAATGTGTTCCATGTCCGTGCACTATATTATACAAAAGCACTAATCACGAACAAATGCACAAAGAGAGTTTTATCATCAATCTTAACACACTCCTACATGTTTCGACCCTGCTTGGTCATCTTCAGGGAGAACTTCTTGTTATCGTTGTACTAAGGTTGCACTTTACAGTTGAGTGAGAATGTGCTGTACACTATGTACTGTGTACTGGAGGCGTGAAATCTCTGCGGTCCCGGCCTGCAGGCCTGCAGGCCGGGACCGCAGAAAGTTCACGCCTCCGGTTCACAGTCAACAGCACATTCTCACTCAAATATAAAGTGCAACCTTAGTGTAACGATAACAAAACGTTCTCCCTGAAGATGACCCAGCAGGGTCGAAACATGTAGGAGTGTGTTACGATTGATGATAAAACTCTCTTTGTGCATTTGTTGGTGATTAGTGTTTTTGCATGAAGAATATGTGTACTAGGATTGCCATAGGGTAACTGACGGCGTGGATGTAATAAAGGAAAGAAACTTTTATTTGGCAACTATATAATCCCTGAGCCTATTATAAGAGAAAATGAAAGAATTCCCAGCGTATTGACGTGGTGATCCTGTTTTACGTGACAGTGTCGTGTACATGTGGGTTGTATTTCCGACATTTCGGATCTCTGATTGTCTCAATCTTCAACAAAGTTCTGACATCATGGAAATCTTTGTTCAACTGTGTTGTAGAAAGTTGTACCACTAGAAGACAAGGAAAGACGAGTGTTTTTGTATGCTAGGGACGAGCCTGGTGCCAAAAAATGTGCTCAATTTAAGTCGGTCCTATGAATATAACATTTAGCATAAAAAGACTTCGTGTTCAAGAAGAGCTTAATTAAAATTCTTCCTTAAATAAAGTGTTAACCATAATTTAATATTCGGAAGTCCAGAATATAACAATTTGTGCGCTATTAAGTTTGAGCCCTGTACTTTTTTCATTTTACACTGCCTAAACCCATCTCTTACACAGATTTAAGGCAAATGCTGTTGTCCTGGAAGTGACAAAGAAAGAACGTGCAGGGAACGTGAAGAATCAGCCTCACATTCTTGTTCGCAGCGCCTGTAGTGCTTCCTAGATATTACACTGCGGAAATTTTCGCTGCAGAATCACGTCTTCTGAGACCAGACTCGATTAAGTCCAGTTGTGCCCTTTTCGGTAGGAATTCACTTCATTAAGCCCTAAGCCAAGTGGTACGCATTTGGTCTCACTTGAATATCACAGCTGATACTCCGGGTAACACCCCCTTACAGCTACCACAAGCTGGGTTATATTAACAGAGCGAAGCATAACTCACTTCAGGAAGCCACAACTGATGGAAATTATTAAATATCAAATAAAGGCAGAGTGATGGTAGGAATATTACTGAACAAAGTTCAAACAAAAGCCAATTACGGGTGACGAGTCATGGATTCACTTCGATTACTTTGAGGAATTTTTACGCATTGCAAAAATATAAAGTAAAAAAGAAACAGGAGCTGCAGGCTAATGTGGCACTGAATATTCCGGTTGCCGGGTTTGTGAATCATAAATATTCAGACCTTCTGGGATGTTACGCCATGTGCACTGATAAACGCCGATATTTAGGAAAAGTATAGTGCCTGTTCTCAGGGTGAAGCAATCCAAGGAAAGTGAATCTTTTTCATAGATAAAAAAAGATCGGTAAGAGAGAGATAAAACATAGACATGCACACATATATATTTCGGGTGATACTAGAAGTCACGATTCCAATGTTCGAGACGCAAAGAGTGGTATTTTAGTACTAGTGGTAAGAAATATTTTCAGTTCATAGATGTAACTTCGTTTTAGAGGATATCTTCTACTTACAGAAGACAGACCTCTCTAAAGTGTTCTTAAAATCACGTAAATTGATACTATTCAGCAGACAAAATGTAGGTAATAAATTCCTTGTATTGGAATAGGGAAGTTTATCAATAAAACACATAATTACGCCCTATTAAATGTAGTCATAATACGGTTTATTGTCCCACAATCTACGCCCATGTTGTGTCTATTTCTCAAACCATCCTCCACTTTAAACTTATTCATCCGCTTATTTGTTTCACTGAAGATTCTGCAAACTTCAACATGATTTTCTTGTTTTTCGTATAACACTCTTAGTGTCGCTCATTTCAAAGAGATTTAAAAATCTTACACCAATACTCAAGCCGTTATCTTCCTTCTTGTGTAATTTTGCTATTGCACGGTTCCTTTTGTACATAATTTGTCCAAATTAGCGGATGGAAAAGTATGAAGGGACCTGATGCTTAGTAACTTAATGCTCCAACAACGAACTAATAAACAAAGTTATTAAGTAGTACCGTAATACAGGCTTCATTGGACAGCTGTCACATAAGGCTCAGTTGTCCAATGCATTTTCTGCTTTTATGCTAATTGTCAATTAGTTACCGCGTAAAAATACACTGATTATTTACTCAGCCTGCTGTATTCAGTCGACAGCTTAAACTCCTATTTTTAAAAGCCATTTTGATATTACTTTCCACACGGACATGCGGCCTTAGAAGCTGACGAGTTTCTAGCGTTTTACCCCCCTACGCTACACACATATACTTCCCTCTACATGTCAGTCCTTCTCTCTGCCAAGTGTCCCTTCTCTTGGATGTCACCGGACCAAAACTTTGTGTGGATTTATTGTTGGTTTCCACCATAGTTCCAGATGTACCTTATGTGAAACCACTAATTTATTCGCCCTAACACCTTGCATGTGAAGAGTGGTTTTTACAGCCTCACGCACGCACGCACGCACGCACGCGCGCGCGCACACACACACAGACACACTGTTCACTGCAGTGACAAAAATACCCGCTTGAAGCAGTTCCTACTAACTGTGCGTTATCACAACACACCGGACGACACTTTACTAAGTACTTTTTAGCCTGGAAAATGCACCAGGTTTCCATGCACTTCCCAGCTTTCTGTGTTTGAAATTTTACACATTCTCTCGGCCAATATTCCTACAGCCGACTTCAAATTAGAAATTGTTTTACTGCCGTTTTGTGGTCGACTGTTTGGTTTACTCCTCCCACTCTACCACCGACACCGCAAAACACAATTTGGAGAGGAAGGCTATACCTAATATGACTAACCACATTCACCACTCAACTATTGCCAGTCTTGTAGTTACAACCGAAACTAACAAATCTCAGCATAACTGTTGAAAATCCTCAATTTAAAACAAGAGGATTAGAACGATCCCCCCGAATCTTCAACCAAATTCCTGTACATCAGAATTAACAGACCGCTTATTTGAGTTTTATACTCGGCGTGCAGTCTAGGACGACAAAACCTCCAAAGGAGACTACGATAATGTTCTCATTGTCTTTAATGATCATAGCGCTAGCTGTTATGTCTTTAAGAAGTGAAGTGCCTGAGCTGATATCTTTGGCTCTGTTCGTTTGTACAGTCGTGAATGGCTGGAAAGCTTGATTTGTACAGCAAACATAGGAGAAATGGATTTAAATAACGCACGCGACTTCAAAAATACTGCAACAATAAACTACTGCGTCCACATGATCCCTTTGAAAGGTATTTCCGTCGGAAACTACACACTGCTCGATATGACCCTTCAAACCTTGGAAACCTTAAACTGAATTTATTTTGTGAGGGTGCTGTGAGTGAAACTGCCGTTTTCCCATATACCTCACGTAAAAAATTGAAGATTTCGGTGGCAGTTTTTTAGAGTTGGAAATAATTAGATGTTGTACTTTGTCCCTAATTTCATGAAGCATGATCGACGCAGGCAAAAAAAAAACCAAATAAATAAATTTATTACTCCACACTAAGTCTCAGTCCTGGAGTCTGGTTTGGTAGGGGAGTGACGACAGCTCAGCGGTGAGTAATAGACATTTAATTTGGAGATTGACAAACTAGGTCCGAGACTGGGTAATGAATCTCTTTATTTAATAGCCGCGTCTCTTATGAGGAACTTGGCACTTTTCCAAAAATGCTGGCCTTTGTATGATTCTTAAAATTGATGTTGCTTCAAGTCCTGAGATTTCCACCAATAAACATAGGTTTTTACGAAAGACTATAATGTCCAGTTTACTTCAAGAAATTTCATTATTTTTACATCTCTACCTCTAAATATATGTCTCTAGAAATGACCTGCGGTTTAAAACAAGAGTTTCAGGGGATAATGATTGAAATCACGACGGCTTCTCGAAACTGTAGGCGACAGAGTTAAAAGAGTGACCACAAATTTGGTAATATTTATCATAATTTTCTGTGATATTGAGTGTAAAGTATTACAGCGTAACTTAGAATAAAAATGAAGAAATGTACAAACTTGCTCTTGAAAACTTTTGCGAAATATCTCTTAAAACTTCGTTTCAAGAAATATTTTGCCACAATGCCGTAAGCCCCCTAACGCAGTAACAGTCGCCACAACCAGTGGGACGTACTGCCTGTTGTCACGTATGATTTCTTTTAAAACTGCTGACTCTATAAGATACATTTAAATTGCTTTCATATCTACACATTACAGTTTTAAATAAGAATGTTATAATAAATTTTGCTGACTAGAGCCCTCCACATTCTTATAACCTTTAGATAAGTCATCGTTTCTGGGGCTTTAACAAAATTGCGAAAAACGAGTAGTAGCTTCGTCATGTCCGTCCGTCCGTCCGTCCGCATGGAACAACGCGGCTCCCAATTAACAAATTTTCATAAAATTTGATATTTGATTATTTTTCGAAAATCTATCCAGAACATACAAGTTTCACTAAAATCTGACAAGAATAACGCATACTTTACAGGAAGACATATGCACAGCATATATTAAAGGAAATTTTTACCGATTCTCCGTAATTTTTGTATTTCTTATATTCTGTGCGGTGTATCACAACCGGAATATGAAAATCGTCGCCTTCTACTGGGCGCACTGTTCGTTGCAGTACATGGAAGCTTCAGTGACTGGCGGGTTCAGATTATGCCTCTCACGTTAATCAAAATATCATATGCTAGTACTCAGACTTTTAACAAAGCGGTCTGAACACAACACTATGGTATATTTCCTAACACAAGAAGGCTATAACTGTGTTGATTCCTACATTCACAACTGGTTGCCAGCAGAGCGATGACGAACATAGTGTAAGTACTCGTAAGTGTGGCGTTTAGGAATATTTCAGAAAAGTCTTTCCCTGAAGGTAAAAACGCTGGCGATAATACAAAAATTGTACAAAGAGTATACTTTTTTCTGTTCTGAATCAACATTGTTAGGTAACTGATAAATCTAAGTCTATGTCTCTATGTCTTAGTTTGGGTTACTAATTAGCTATGCTTAATCTATGCCTTGACTTGCGTATTTGCTTACCGGATCTTAACACTGCCGTCTTATATCATTCACAGTTAGCAGTCTAGTGACGAAGGAAACTCTGCCATACCTTACAGAAATTAATCCGCTGAAGTAATAAAATCAGTCTGAGAGAAAAATGCTTAAAAATAATTTGAAATTTTATACCAAGTTTCCCTGAATACGTCTTAGAATATGAATACAAATTTATCACTTTTTAGCCTTTCTCCTGCATGCCCCAAAACTGTGTACAAGTGAAATGGACTTGACGTAAAAACTGGAAGTATTTATGTAAGAAACGTCCAAAATAACATAAATAAATAAAATAAAGTTTCAGGATCTTAGAAAGCTATGCTCCAAATTTAATTCCACGTTGGTCATGGCAAAAGCAGCATTCAACAAGAAGTGTAGTCTTTTGACCTGCAAATTGGGCTCATCTTTAAGGAAGATGCTACTTAAAAATTCATTGTTTTACAAATCATAAGATGGATGCTCTCTAAAATCGAAGGCAGGTGCTTTTTCCTCCGTTACAGATGTCGACAGTCACCCCTCGCTTACCTGGAGGGTTAGATTCCGAGGTCCATCCCACCCGGCAAAAAGAGAAATCCGCGAATAATTGACCACCCCCTTACAAATATTTTGTCGTGTTTTGATTTCTTTTCTCTTCTTTGCAGAATCATTGTGATGGAGACCTGATTCTTCCTTTTATTCAACTCCTTGAACATCATGCCTTATGGCTGCAGACCTATTCGAGTTGGCGAACAATTTGGATGCTCTAATCCATTGAAGGGTTTGAGTGATGCATTTTATTTTTAGGGTGACCCCGCGAACGCGAAACCATGAAGTACAAACGTGTGAGAAACGAGGGACGACTTTACGCAAGACTTGTTGCAGTGACGTTACTTACCCTGACCCGCTGAGAATATCACAGTCTGCTATCCCTCAAAGTAACCGAACAGCCGATAAGAGGGTGTAAGAAACGCTGAACGGAATACAAAAGACTTCTTATATCCACATGTGAACAGTTCACAGTTTTACGCCACATTTCCCATTTTATGTCGGAAAGGGACATGCGGCAGAATTACAGGCAAGTCAGAACTCCGTGCGCGTGCGTGCGAGAGTCCTAGAAGTCTTGTCACGTGTAACTGCATAAATACGCCCGTCCCCTTACCTGCTCTATGGAGTCCTTCTTTCACTTCCGGTGCCGTTCACCAGGAAGATTGCCGACGAAGAACAAGTTGTAAGGATTCTAACTGGTATTCGGAAACTGCCCAGTTCAAATCCCTGTCGAAAAGTCTACCTTAACGGTTGTTCATGGTTTTCTGGGTCTCTCCAGAAAGTACTGGAATATAACCTGGAACTAGGCGACGAACCCTTCTCTGTACATTTTTCTGATTGATTATGCATATTATTCTAACGTACGACGCTTTATAGTCTGAACTACTGAAAACGTCCATATATAAACTACAAATAAATAGGAAAGTTTTGTACTGCAGTGAAGCAAAACGCCATGCAAGAACTTACGTGCTTCAAAACCTACTGACATTTCTGGTAGATTATTTTTCTGCGATTTTCCCTTATCTGAGTTAAACGATTTTCATGGTAAATATTTCAATTAGTGTTCTGAAAAATACATGTTTCAATCTGGTCATAGAAGAGTCTGTTCTGTTTAATATTTTCTTTTTTCCTTAATGTCTCCAGACCAAACACTTCTTTGAAACGGGAAAAACTTCTCATTCTAAATCCCCCGATTTCTTAATATCTGTGTACAATTTTCGTATCATTTGCTGACACGTCAATTCCGCTGTTGAAAGTTTGTGATTAAATATCATACAGATCAATAAAACGATCTGCCACAAATTTTACGCATTGTTGAAAAAATACGTAGGCGTGACCATTAAGAGTGCGCTGCATGAAAATGGATGGCGCTGTGGCTCATTTTGAAGTAACGCCCTGGCACTGAAATGAACATTCTGTCACAGCGTGTTACCGAGCTGAACGATACGGACAAGTGAACGTGAGTAGAAAGTACATAAACAACTTGGAAGGAGACACTCATAGCATGACTCAACGTACTCTCGCAACATTCACTGGACACCAGGTGCGCATCCAGGAATTTTCACTGGTGGGGGAAGGTCTAACCCTGAGGCTATGCTTAATTTATGTTTGATTTAGGAATTATGTTACACAAATCATGTCGTAAGTACAACATAAGACTGTTTGCAGCTGAATTTATGTACATACAAATATAGGCCTGAATACATGTTCCACGACTCGATCACAGTGTTCTATCTTCTTGTTTCTTAGCTTTATTAATTTATTTTCAAAGGTCTAACCTAGTAGTCATCAGCCGATTGCAGTGGTAGGTTTCGGCTGAGGGGTAAATCACGTAGAACTTTTGACATCGTAATATCTACAAAATCTGTTTTTTAAATTTCAGTTTTTGGGAGTTTAGGGAGTCTGCAACACCACAGCCCCCTCCCTTGGGTGCACCCTCCGACTAGAGATAGTGAGTAAAATCACAATGATCCTAAATGCAAGGAACTAGTAAACGGGCACTTGGCAAATACAATTCTAGAAAGTTCTATTTGTATCACCCTGCTTAAAAAAATTTTGTTTTTAACAGAATCTCAAATACCTGCGCAGTACTACTTTAGACCGGGTTTACTTCGACATTGACCCCTAAATCTGGATATAATTCTTGTCGTTGAAATGCCGATGGATGTACTCACAAATAACCAGTTCATTTTAACAAATAGTATATCTGAAATCACAAATAATACGAAAATTCCTTTTACGATTTCTAAAGTGTTGAGAACGGCGGTTAGAACCCCCGTGGCGGCAAAATATTTTCTCTTCCCTATAGCCGCCCAGACCCGCCCTGATGCATAACCAGCCTCCTGCACAAGGGGCACAGGGTTGTTACCCAGGGGTAAAGTGGCCGGCGTGTGGCTTTGACCACCCACATCCTTTCTAGCCCAGGAATTCAATGATAAAATTGTAACTCTACTACCCCTGTGTGCCTCCATAGCATATTACGGGACAACGGAATGTGATTGCTCTTAAATATAAAGCTGCTTTAGTTCCCTAAATTGCGGTGGAGTCAATACACATGCAAGAGACCCCCAAACAGTCTAGAGCTAATAGTAATCACAGTCGATCAACAGTATTCGTGGATGATACTAAAGCAGCTACACCCTAGGTAACTGTCATAACCAAACAATTACATGGGGAAGATACCTCGCTAAGCAGAATTCAGTTTCTCAGCGACTCTATAGATTCCACGCGTTTGATGAAACATAAAGATTCAGTACCTTGCTGCAAGCTTTAGCCAAATTATAGCAGTCCGTTCCATCACATTCAGCATGTTTAAGGTGCACTTCTTAATACTATCATCACATGTGCACCGAGGTCTTCCAATTAGTCTCTTTGCTTCAGATTTCTACACCAGAAAGTGTACCATTATCTCTTCCTCCCCACACTTGCCACACGCCCCACCCATCACAGGTAAATCGTTCCGTAATTCAGAATTTGTTGTCTTCTCTTCAAACTGCTGCAAATTTTGATACTGTTTTTTGAAAGTGAGAGACTTTTTAGACGCTTTCTCAAAATCGCGAAACGCGACCATGAGCTTCGTCATATCTGTCAGTCGGTTTGTCCGTCCGTCCGTCCGCATGAAAGAACTAAGCTCCCACTGGGGGGATGTTCATGAAATGTGATATTTCAGGATTTTTTCGAAAAAAAATTGAGAAAATTCAAGTTTAATTAATATCTGACAAGAAGAACGGGTAATTTACATGAAGGCCTATGTATATTTATGACAATCTTTCGCTCAATTGTTCTTAGAATGAGAAATTTTTCAGAGAAACCTTGTAGGGAAAATCAAAACATATTTTGTGTTCAGTAATTTTTTCGGAAAACGTGCCGTTTATGTGATAACGTGGAGCAATATAGTACAGCAGAAGAGGCCACGGATGAAAATATAATATGACGCATGCGCACTGAATTATGGGTAACTAAGGCTACAGGCACACACTTAGAATATGTAATACTTATTGCTTTTCCACGGCAAGGATTGTTACGCGAACGTGCCTCTGCGTTACTTTATGCGTACATTGCCTATCTTCTTGTCCAGTGTCAAGGCCAGTTAAATCACGTAGTTTCTACCTGAATATAAATAACGAAGGGAGCAAATCAGGGGGCAAATTCAACTCCAGAGACGTTCTTTCACTGATCGGACACGCAGTACCAACTTGACGCATCCCGCATACCAAACAGTCATGTCCCAAGAGAAGGTAAAGCCTGTGTAATATAAGGCATGAGAGTTTGGTTATTATGACGTTGCAATGTACGTCACGTTTGAGATGATGTTAACATTAATTCAAAAATTTATATCCCTCAATTCAAATTCGTACTGTCAGTAGAATGATAGTGACTAGGAAGAACGTGAAAAGCGCATGGCTGTGCTGACAGACATACAAAACTGCTAATACGCTTACCATTTGAATTGACAGAGCTGTGAAAGATAGTGCGTTCTGCGTATCCAACATTCTTTTCAAATTCATCGCAATGAAAATAAAACTGTCAATTTTTAGCACTTTGTTGACCCATTTCGTCCCTAGTTTTCTAGTAATCTCTTCAATTTGTGTATTTGTGTTTTATTATGTCATGAGTTGGAGGGGATATTCTGGTTCCTGTTAACGTACTAAGTTTCCATTTTCAGGAGTCCAAAATATTTATCAGGGCAATTTCGGTCTGTAGTTTACACTTTGGCACTATTCCCACTAGGCCTATAAAGTCAGTCTCATAACTTTCACTTCAGTTACTATGATTCTGCCTTTGTCGTGAAGACTGTGTGATGAATTTCACTTTTGCTGCTGTGTTTCTCAAGATATCATTTTTCTCTCTTATAAAGGATAGCGGGGAGAACCGTAAAATATGTTGAATTTTATCGCATTTTTAATGTTGTAATCACTACGTAATTTATAGACAACCAGATGAAAAACTTAAGAAAACTTCGGGCCAAAACTTTGTCGAATAATCAAAGGGAAACCCTTGTACACAGACAAGTAAATAAAATTAATTAAATTTGAAGTCTTCTGGAATGCTTGGCCATGTTGAGTAGTAAATACTAGGGAATGGTAAATATCTAGCAATCGTCACGACATAGTATGTAAGAAAAGTTGAATTTTCATCAACAACGCTGTGAGGAAATCACATAACAGAAATTAAATTAACCATTGGACTAAAGTACTCAAATTGGTGATTTATATAAAGCCAGTAAGCGCCAACAACCACAAAGAAATGTTAGTGTTCATATCGCAGAATATTTTCAATCAAACTAAACTAGGAAGTGTAACACAAGTTACATGAATTAAATTTTTCTTTCCACATTCATATATTTTGTTACATCCAAAATAAACTCTTGTCAAAACGGACTGAGAGCAGCGAAATTTTGTTATACGTTAGGAGGCATTAACGGGTTTTTCTTCTTCACGAACGAGAAAATGACGTCTTTGTTATTAATCCATCAGCTATACATACATACTCGTACAACAGAATTATTTAAAGCTTTATAGAACAGGATATCCTACAGACAATCAAGGGAAAGAAGGCTATTGCAAATAAGTTCTTCAAACATCAATGCATGAATGAAAGAAATTTACTTATGACAGAAATCTATTTATGAAAGGGCTTTTGATTGGTTTATGGTAACTCCTGTCCAGGGATCCGCACTGTTGGAAGGGTTGTTGTGCCTAGTTACAAGAGATTGTTTTCTCAGTCCTTTACAGAAATAGTTCAGGCTCTATTACTAGTAGTAAGACCTATAATATAGAAAATTGCCCAGGAAAAGACAGGCAGCGCTTGCCATTTGCCAATAATAAGATTTTGTATGGTATTTAAACTACTTGTAGGAGAACGATGTTGGAAGGAAACTCAAGTTCTACCTCATTTATAGAAGCTTGTAACAGACAGGTTTGTGAATATACAAATTAGGTACAGATAATACAAAAATCGTTTTGCGACTCTAAATGTGATAATGATCTGCACTCTTCTGCGATATTACGCAGCGTAGAGCTGTAACTCTTTACCGACGTTTCGGAACAACCGATCGGTCCCATGTTCAAGGGTAAAGAAGTCCGAGAGGAAAACCTTCTTCTTCAAAGCTGCGTAATATCCCAGACGAGGGCAGCTTACTGTGAGTTTTGAGGTTTTAAGTCGGTGAAGATTAATCATGTGGTTTTCTGGTTAATACTACTGTGTGATCTGGTAAATGGGTAACATGTTTAGGAGAATATAATGCTGCTACATTCGCGTTCCCAGTGTTGCAAAGTCCGTGGAATCTAACACTCTACAAAAACGATGTTTACCCAAATGAGACCCAGCTCAACCAAAGTGTAATAAACAGTGGGAAGACACGAAGCAGGGACAAATTAACGAGGAACTGCGGTTACATTCTCGGCATGAGCAGGAAATTTTCCTACCCTCGAAGGCCTCCACAGCGGATCTGCAGTCCACCAAGCATCCTATTCAACGGACAATGCAAGTACTTTCTGTTCACGTGAACCTCGCCCCTCACCTCCTTCTAGTGCCGACGGTAAGGTTCCGTAATTCTACACCTGCACTCTCGGGCGGTGGTATGTATTTAAACATGCACAAGATTGCGCACGGTGTAGTTCTGGTACATCGAGTCTTGGAAGATATTTAAGGAATGCGTGTAGCCAGATGTAGCTTTTCGCCTGACAGGTGTACGTTACCCAGCAGCTATTACCTGTGCAAAATATTTATCTCTTACATTTCAGTGATTTTTCGGGGTCCAAATATTCTCAGGCGATGTAATTGGGGCCGTTCTTTTTCACTATCATCTAGTGCCATAAAACGTGTACCAGCCTCATACCCTGCGCTTCTCTTTTTATTTTTCCTTTATCCACTTCCTCATCCCGTAATTTTCAATTTGCCACATCTAGACTGTACCTTTACCTGCACGAGAATTTATATCGGACAGTAGATATACAGAAGGTTCGGACATATGGTCTATGTTGGTGTGAATGAAGGTTCCCAAAGCTTCCTACTTCATGCCTGCTGTAGTATTCCGCTCCAGTCTATAGTGACGAACACAAAGGCAATATCGCTAGCCGAGGTTAATACACGGTTAAATATTCGCGTCAATAGAGGGGATACGTCAGTGGAGAATAACTTAGCAAATAGGCCTAGGGTGCAGGGTTAAACGTAACTGCGCCAGGAAGATGTGGATGTGGTCCATTCACGTACTTTGAGTGGCCTTCGGATATGGGCGAGGTCACAACAGTCGGTAAAACGGACAGTAGCCTCAATTCGCGACATTAAATTCCTGTCGTCTTACTGAATGCTACAGTAAAATCTGCGATATCCGGCACCTCAGGGATCAAAGATTTACCGGATATCGCAATTTTCGGGATGTAAGAATACTGTACTTAATGTGTATCTTAGTGTACGTAATAACGTCATCGACAGACCTAACGATTTAACTTGTCACTTGATATCCTGTCCTGTTTTCCATGCTGTACTTACTAGTTCTTTTCACCACTATTTACGTAACAAGATGCAAACATAATGTAAAAAAGGGAATGTTAATATTTAACTCTAAATCTTCATATACGAGTACACAGCACTGAATTATATACACATTTTGATGTCGCCATTTTTACTGTTCACTTACGTAATTTTACCCTGTAAATTGTCTCTCACGAGCAGCTTCAATAATATAATATAATATAATATAATATAATATAATATAATATAATATAATATAATAATTATAATATATATAAAAGGACTGTTTGTCGATTTGCCAGTTAATGAAGATTTCCGGATAATCCAATACCGGATATCGTAGATTTTACTGTACATGGACGTATGGTTAATAGGTAAAATGTCGAGAAATAACTTATTACTACGCTGTTCGAATAGACTGTTCAGCATGTGGTAAATGTGCAACTTATATGATAGTGGCATTTAATGGCGTGTTTTAAATACCGAACTGTTTAATGAAAACCTGGAGAACGCACTGCCAGTGTAAAAAGCATGCCTACGGTTCTTTCGTTTAAGATCGAGATTTATATACTGTAATTATCTCTCTGTGAAAGCAGATTAACCACCGCGAACTGAAATGCACGGAAAGCCGATTTGTAATCAAGCCTTATTTTACATGCAAAACAAATACGCCCTTAACTGCTTGCTTTTCCTTCTCTTTTCTCTTTATTGGTTCCTTCTTTGTCGTAAGGTCTCTATAGTGGGACAGAGCTCTGAAAATTAGAAGTCCGTCACTACTATTCCTTTGCGTCTTCAGAGAATCTAGTTTCGTTCGGGTTTCTGTTGCAAAGTCTTCACAGTCAAAAGTAATTTGTAAGTAACCAGAATCTCATTGACAATGACACAAATGAGAAAGAGTATTCTCTTAGAAGTCGCGAATGATTTTCTTGTAGTGGTTTGTAAGGCTCTTTCGTTGGACAGAAATCGTGCATTTTAGACGCAAGACAAAATGAAATAAAGTGACATTACATAGAGTTACAGGTCACACTGTAAAATTATGTGAAGCTACACTACACTAAAACCAGAAGGTCGCGGTTTCGATTCCCGAGGGTGTCATTAGAATTTTCATTTGACATAACCCTTCCGGCCGCACTATGGCCCTGGGCTCGACTCAGCCTCTAAGAGAAATGAGTACAGGAATATTTCCTGAGGGGTAAAGGCGGCTGGTGCGTAGAGTTGACAACCTTAACACCTTCATGTGCCGACTGTCTAGAAATTCTGGGAGCCTCAACCTCCTGGAACTTAAGGGCCTGTCCAGGCCTGTAATGGGACTGCTTTGCCTTTTTTCTTGATAGACACAGTCTGAACCTTCCCTTTTGTCACTGCATTGAAAATTCGAGTACCTTGCTTTCTCTTTCATCCACAATAGGAAAAACGACATTGAAAGGAACAATAAAACATGGAACGTTACGTAAGATTCATAACGTGCACTCACAAGCAATATATTTAGGTTGCCGAGATACAGCACATGATTTGAGTAAGCTGTGTAGCAGACACAGCGACATTTTAATGCATCTTTGAAAACCTTGTTTGGAAAATAGGAAAAGAGCATCAATTCAAGAGACGTAATTAAACACATGAGGATAATATTGAAGGGGTCAGCTTAGTAGGTCATATCACTTGGTTACGGGCTTTGCTAAATAAGAATCGCGGTTAGGTTATTTGCAGATGCAAGAAAATTTTCACATTTCCGCAACTTCTATATAAACTGTGTGCTCACTCAGCCTCGTGTTCAATGGGCAACTGTCGTCACTGTAGCTCCAGCTACCGGCTTTTGAGGGAGATCATTCAGCTCCATCTGCTACCGAAATTAGTAGTAAAGTCAAACCTCGTTAATCCGGACACCGTTAAACCAGACTTCGTTTAATCTGGACAGGGTTCCTGGAAAAATAAATTTTTATTTTGGAGCCGAAAATAGTAGAGTAGATAATCGGCGCGAGTCTAAACTGAACTCGACAGACAGACAGACAGACAGAGAGACAGAGAGACAGACAGACAGACAGTTTTTTCAAACCAGTTTTTACCGTTACAACTAAGCCTACGGCTCCACGAATATCCTGCTCTAAGGCGATCGCAGACGATCTGTAGTTTGTGACATACAGCATTTTATTAACAATTGCTTACATTACAACAATGTAAATATGTACCTCTTTTACTGTTTAATAATTATTATGACATAAAATGCGATTTTTAGTAATGTATATTTTTTATTTGCGAAATTAACTTTGTTTTTTATTATTAGTGTTAATCAGGACCACTGTTCCCCCAGAATAGTCCGGATTAACGAGTTTTCACTTTGTATGGAACTTATCTCCATTCTCCCCTCCCCTGTCTTCTGGCATGGTACTTAAATAAGGTCAGGTACATCTTTGATATTTTATGCATATTAAACAAATATGGTGGATGAATTGGACTGAATATAAGCTTCAGGATGAGCAACTGTTAACTGCTTTTGAGCAAAGATAATAACACTTCGAGTTCTGTAAATTACCGGGCAGTTATCTACTAACTAACCAATTATTGCCTTGAGAGATCTTAGGTTCTTACAGCGTTGTTTATAAGGAAAAAGCCCTTTGTGGTACGAGGTTGTGTCTTCGCGTGAATGATTTAAACCCTTTCGAAGGACAATAGTGCCTTCGAAAGGTAAGGAAGCACTCAACCAACGACACTATATCTTATCCCACAAAAGCTGGATCCTCACTTTTCATATTCTCAGTAAGAACTTCGATCCATGTACTTAGTCCTGAGCAAGTACACGAATTAAATGAAGAAGAGCTTCGGTTTCACTGTGAACGTGTTTGTGGTGTGACTGCGAATATGAACTCTGTAAAATGGCCCTTATTCTGTTAATTTACGGTAGACGTCCCTTTGTGATTATGGTACTACAAATGAGTATACAATTGCTATCAAAACATCTACCTTTTGGTTCCCATTAATGCAAGTTACATGGCTACTTGTTAGACCAGGATTTTAGTCATTTTGAGGCCAGTACATTACACAAAAATAAAAATTACAATTGCAATTTTATTGTGTGGTTGGGTTGAGATTTCTTTCTTTCTTTTAAAACACGTGAATATTATCTGTGGGATTGAAAATAATTATAGTATCTAATAATAATATAGTAATAAAATCTTAAAGTATTTTCAAGCTGAAAACATTAGTCTACTAACTTTTATATTATTTTTCCTCAAGAATTTTGTAGGTTTGGTTTTTTCTTCTCCGATATTTTATGTTTAATTTATGTGGCGTACAACGATATATGAGTGTATGTGGTAAGGTATATATTGACGTGTGAAGACGTTTATGTTATTATTAGTTCTTCTCATCTCTGTTTTGTAGGTATCCAAACGTGTCTCATTTTCTACGTTTTGTAGGTATCCAAATGTGTCGTGTATGTCGAAGTTTTGCCAGTTTATCTTATTGGTATTGATGTAAAAAGTCTGACTCTTATTGTCTATGTTGGGCTTTTTCCTTCTAGAGGTAAGTTTGGTACGTGTAAGCTTGCTACTGATTTTCGCACATTCACTGCCAGAGATCTCCAAGTTGAATTGAGAGAAACCAATAAATAATTGTGTTTATTGCAATTGTACTCTCATTTATACTCGTTATTTCAGTCAAACCTCCAGTTTGTTAATCATAAATAAAGAAGATAATAAGAAAGGGGCTTCAGGAATGAGAATTAGAAGAAAAGAAAGGATTTTTTTTACAGATTTTCCTTCCCGGAATATTTCTTTTGTAGAAGGTCTAAATGAGGACTGCATAAAAAGTCTTTGTTTATAATCGTAAGAGAAAATGGAAATATGGGATGCGTAGAGGTAGCTGAGAAAATAATACTAAAATGTTTCTTGAAGTAGAATCGTAGGTTGTAGACTGGAGAATCAGGCACAAGTTAAGGTCCTTTAACATATCTTTGTAACACAAAAGCCTGGCATCTTTTGACCTGTTGAACATTTGTTATTCGTATGTCCTCAAGAACAGTTTGCTCCAGAACATATTTAAACCACTCTTAAAAACATAGTACCTTGCCAGGCATAGTTTTAAGAATTTTACTTCACTATTTTTTGGTAACCTTCAGTTTTCAGTAGAAATACAATTACAGTATCTTAAGTGTAAGATATCGTCACTCGAATCCGCATGATCTTATTATGGCAATCGTAATCATGGTCAACTCAAATAAAAAATCTTATAGTCATTCTCTTATTAAGCTTTAACTTACTCTCACTAAAGCAAATACTGAGCTTGGCCAAAATTGTTTTAATTTAGGTTTAGCGTAAAGTAACAACTACGTTAAGGCTTACACCTTGCTTTGCTGTTCCTTTCATCCTATTTGGTTTAGTTTTGTTTTCCTTTAAAATGAATCTTATCCAATGATAATCATAATTTTAAAGTCGTGGATGTGTTTCTTGTGTCAAACACAGATGCAACAATGCAAATATTTCGTATAAAGAAATGGCATCTGCTTTGACATTATGCATCCTGTGATGTTAGGGTTCAATAATTAGAAAAGTTGTTATTACATCTGTACAAGTTCGGTCAGTTCGTTGTTTATTACTTCATTCACATCAAGCTACGTATTTCAACCTACATGCGGTATATTGAGGATTGAGGTATTTTAACACGATTTTTCCGTATTACATACCTTTTATTGGTAATTAATGACTTACGACTTTTCATATTCTCCTACACACGATTTCCAATTTCGTTTCATTGAACACACACCACCATTAGCTAAAACGTGGCTCCAATAGAGATTCTATACCTACTTTATTCCTTTAACTTATTTTAATAAGACTTTCAAATCAATTATATTTGCACATTTTTGTGTAAGGCTGAGATCTTTTGCCAATTATGAACATATGTAGCTTAAATTCAGTTCAATATTTGTACAATTTAAACAGTCTGAAGATGACCTCATCTCCGTCGAAACATGTAGCTTAAGCTGAATAAAATACTCATCAACTTAACAACCAAAGTTGTGCAGACTGATACGAGTACTTCTAATTATTGAAAGGGCTAATTAGAACAAACCAACAATTATGCACAAAATTCACAAAGTTGTATTTACGTTGACATTATCCCTACATGTTTCAATGGACATGCCATCATCTTCAGAAGATACAAAGTGTTACAGGTACCAAAGCATCACCAAGTGTAAATTCTTCCTACAAGCATCAAACCTGATATATAATAAAAATCTAAGAAGCAAGCAGCACATGGATGTAAAGTTAATTAACTATTCTCTATTACGTAGTTTTTGTGCTGAAACACACTCATTAAGTATAAACAATAAAATGAAGAACAGATATTCTTCTTAGGCCGAATTATCGGAGATAAAATGCTTCTGCCTTATAAATGAGGAGCAAAATATATTTATTTACGTTATGTATTGTTGTTAGGAAACTTATATTTCTGCCTACGCATCTTACAGAAAAACTTAAAAGCAGCAAAACGAAATGCTGGAAACGAACGACATTTTTGCGGGTGTGTTTGGGTACACATTGACGATCACAGGACCTTTAAAATTTATAGAGTAATTGTAATTATTAAAAACTTGGAATCCACAAAAAGGCAAAAGGAAAATCGTTTCCAATCTATTTCTGACCGTTGCTTTTATTTAATTAATTTAAAACCATTTGTCTCATACCTTTGAAAGAAAGAGAAAGTCTCTGATTATTTAGTTGGGAAGCTGCATGAAACAAAATTTCAAACGCAAATGTTGAAATACTGGCGTTGCAAAAGCAGGTACTTAATATTCAGATGCTGAAGGGTGGTTACGCTGTTTTATAGGCCACATGAAAAGAAACGACAGCGAAAAAAAGAAGAATAAAATTTGGTGATTAAAGTTTAAGGCACGCCAATTTTAGAATTATAGACGATGACAGAGACAGTAAAGAGAAAAGGGTGTGTCCTCTAGAGGTATTGAACCTTGGTCTTTGAACATGTTTACAACTCAAAGAAATGCCTACGTAAGTGCAAAAAATACGAAAGTCATTCAAATAAAAACCTAAAAAAAAGTACGAGTATAAAATTCGTAATATGGAACAGCGTGTAAAAACTTTATGTTAAAATTTGAAGTCCGTTGGTAACAACGTGCGAATATACGAAGCCATCGGGCGTTATACGCTGAAATTATCAGTTACCACTGCTATTATTTTATAGGTAAAATTATTTTCGGTCATAATAAAGTAGCCTGGAAGATAAGACTAACTGTGTGCAATGTTTCTGATACCTGATAGAAGCAGGTGTTATTTTCGTTCGATCCCTTGTTGGATTGAAATTGTCACAGAAGTTTAATCAGAATTCATTCCAGATGGCTGCTGCATTCTGGGAGGCGACGCCCGATACTTCGCTAGGTATTTATTAAACTACACGTTTTCACACACCAGAAGACAGAATCTCACATATGTGACAATGTTTGTTGTGAATTATGTTTCACATTTATAAAGAAGACGTCACTGCGAGAGATCACGCAGTCAGAGCAATCCAGCATGTACTGAAAATTAGACCAGAAGAGAATTCGTCAAAACACATCCAGATAACACATCGCTAAATTTCTACATTTGCGGATATTTAAAGGAAAGAAATTTTTGTGATTCGGAATTCAAGGAATATAAGACACGTCGCCTAAATGCGTATACCTTGCTAATTGAAGAATGAGTTACAATTATAACCAGTGGCATGAAACGTGCCAATGACTTATGTACGATTTTTATGTCATCATTTCAAAACTTAAATAAGATTTAGGCAAAAAATCGTACGGGGCTACTTTTAGTCTTTCTTAACAAAGCACAAAAACGACGTCCCATTTAATGTCAAGTCCCTCTGCCTCTCTTTTTGTAACTTCCACTGTCGGAGCGGACATATTTAGAGGAACTTCTTCCTGATTTGGAAAGTCAGACTGCCGGTAAATATTGTCGAATAATTCACATTTTTAGCTTTATGTATCTACAAAAATTCCTGTTTACTAGAAAACATAAAGAAACGTTTCAAGTAGCCCGTGATTTTGATTGGATCTGATAAGGCAGACTTCAATTAGGAGCCAAAACAATGCAAGGCACTATGCCGTAAACAGTTCACATGGTGTATTATGAGATGCTTTACGAATATTAGGTATAGGCGTATATATAAATCTGGTATTTAAAATTCTCTAAAGGGTAGACAGTGGCTGATAAGTATCATATATCATATTATGTGGCGTGTATACTAGACATATACAGCTGTCTGGTGTATACGTATTTACAGCGTCAAGAAATATATTGTCCTAAAATTATTGCTGTGTAATATTAGAAATTAAACTAATGGAGATACTTAGACATTTTCTTGATTTGATTAAACATTTCGACGATTCGAAGCTGCTTTCTCCATAAACAGGAACGAGTATGAAACCTCATCATTTTGTCTGATGAGTAAAGCATAGCAAGCTTCCAAATTCGCTTCCATATTAGCCACAAGAAGACTGGGAAAATATTTATATAGATATATGTCTTTAATTATATAAATATTTTAAAAACCTGTGGAATTTGAGCATTCGACATGTTGGGCAATGCGAGTGTCCTGTTTTTAGTTTTGTGCTTATGTCGTCCTGGGTCCCTTTCCGACCCAAATGAGCAGGATATTCCTGTCTTACACTACGACTGTAAAATTTCAGATTCAGTGCAATGGGTTATCACTAATCTCCCTTATATTTACAGACTACCCTTATGTCACCGAAAAAAACGCCATCTATCAATAAGAATATATCACACTTAATTTCTGTCGTAAGTGGACGCTGGGTTTTGTGATATAATTGAGGCCAGTTGCGATCAATAAGCAATATTACTGCGTTGTGTGGAAAGGTTGAATGGGGAGAAGGTTTTTGGAAAGAAATTTTAACGATTCTTCTGTGATATTCAACTTTTAACTCACTACACCTTTATTAGCAGAAGTAAGTACCTGAGTAAAAAGATTCATAATCCGTACCTTCCAAATGTTAATTTTATGAAACGCATTTTGGAATTTCTAAAAGACGTATGCAATAAATTTAAATGTTTTGGCAAAAAGTTACGTGTTTTTGATTGCTCTCCATACCTGCCGACTATAGTAGGTGTGATTAACATGTGAACATATTTTAATAAATTTTAAAGGCGTCCTTTAAGAAGGGAGGTTTTGAAAAAAGTAAAATTCTATTTTATAGCGCATCGTTGTGAATATGTAGAACACAGGTGAGTGAAGCCTTGATATTTGGAGCCCTCAGTCACACGCTTTCTAAATTGAGTGGGCGCATAGAAGCTTGTATTTGCTTGGAAGAACTCTGCCATTTGATGGAAAAAAAGCTGGTAAAATGTGGTTCGCAACAAATCCGTAAAGATAATTCTTAAGTCAGACAATATTGAGTTAAAAACGGGCAGTAAAACTTTGAATTAAATTCATGCTCCTTTAACACCACGCCCTTTGCTGTACTAATTAAACCAGAAAAAAAAAGCGTACAGCAAGAATCAGCTCTTCCACTGGCCTTTGGCTTTCTGTCGCATATCTTTTAGACCAACTGCAAATAAACACTTAAGACGGCTTAGTTTTCTCTGTACTGTAATAAATTTATGTTACTTATTGCTGAAGAACTAAATAATAACTGGATTTTACACCCACAGAGTGTCCCTTTACCATTAACACTAAGTTACACTTCAAAGGCGAAGGCAGAAAACGAATTATTGTGGCAAATAAACGGGAGAAAACTCAAATGTAAAGTGGAACGGAAATGAGTCATTTCGCGTACTTTTATGTCGCTTACCGTATGGTTTCCCATTAAAGCAAAGTTCGTTCTATTTGCATGCGGTTAAAAGATCCGTCTTTAAGTAAGTCGTATTTGACATTTTAGCTGTTTGAATTTTGCTGTGCGTACTTGCATACAAAAACAAAGCAATTTATTTCCCCTCTCAACAGACGTGATTTATTTTGAACCGAATGTATCAGATTTTAAAAATTAACTGGCTACATATTTTGGCCTGCTTAGGCTATTTCTTAATGCTAATACCGTATCCATTTCTTCTTAATGTAGACATCTTTGATATGACATCCAGAATTTACTTCTAACTTCTAAGCATTTAAGGCTGTATAAATTCCAGCTGCAATCGTAGACTTCCCAGTAGTATATAGTTATAACAACTGTGCTCACTTTGTACAATTACAATTATATATATATATATATATATATATATATATACTCATTGCAAGTGGGGTTTCCTTTGTTAAAATTACACAGTTTTAAGCAGGTTAAAAATGTTGAAAAACTCTTAACAAATATACTTTTATTATAATTTCCAAAATCTTTCCAGTAAGAACTAGTTGAATGTTTGAAGATCGGTTCTTTTTTAACTGACGATTGTTGAGGGCGACAGTAATTACCACAGTTTCATACCGGCTGTCATAAATAACCAACAGGTGCGCCAGGCTTTCACTATTTGTTCTATAGCATATTGCTTTATGCCATCCTGTTCAGTGGCGAAATAAAGGATCCTGGCACTCACTAAATTTGACGCATAGTAAGGCGGACGAACATTTTAATGCGTTTTTTAAGTGGGTCAGTAAAGTGGCTATCTCTGGGCTGGACAACAAGTGTTAGATTAGAAGCAGGAGCAAAGACAAAACAACCATGGCCATAGTAGAGAAAATAACTTCGGACAATTTCCAAATTGCTGTCTGTAAGGCAGGAAAAGACGCCAGTGCTATGAGTGACGCATACTTTATCAACTGACTGTACTCCGCTCAGTGGTAGCCTTGGCAACCGGAGTAGGTCCTCGTGTTCTGCTGGTATCTAGACTTGCGGGATAAGTTAACCTGTGACAGGATCATCGTTTGCCATACGGACACAAAGGGTGATATTACAGAATTCGAAGTACTTTGTTATTCCATACCATGGAATATGGCTGAAAGTCACAAAGGCTCAGAGAATCGATTGACTCTTTAATTAATATGAATCAAATTACATTTAAGATGCGTGATTTCAGGCTTCCACCGCCATGTAGATGAGATCTGCGCCCGACGTTTGGGGAAAACCTATCGGTCCTCTCTTTAAGGGTGCGAGATTGAGAAGGTATGCGTGCTTGACGTTTTGATGATGCCTGAATCCGAATAAAAGTCAAGTACCTGCGTGGCGTCAGTATTAACTGCAGTTAGAAGACGCGATTTATCTTATACAATTAATTCCATGGATCAGAGGCCTTCCTGAGAAGCTAACGTTTCCTCAGCTATTCAAGAAATTCCCCGCATTTTATGTAATCCGAAAGTTTATTACCGCGTTCACAAGAGACCGCTACCTGTCCCGATGCTGAACCAGAACAATCCAGTCCATGCCCCACAGTCATTCTGAATATCAATTTGAATATCCTCCTGCATCTCCACCCAGGTCTTACAAGTGGCTCTTTTCCTCAGATCTTCCGTCAAATACCCTGCATACGTCTCTGCTGTCTCCCATTCTTGCCACACGCCCAGCCCATCTTGTTCTTAATTTCATCATCCAAATAATATTTGGTGAGGAATACAAATCATAAAGCTCCTTGTCATGTAATCTTCTCCCCTCCCCTGGGACCTCGTCTCTCTTAGGCCCAAATATCTTCCTCAGTGCCATACTCTCGAAAACCCTAAGTCTAGGTTCCTCCCTCAATGTGAGAGACGAAGTTTCACACCCATATAAGAAAACGGGCAAAGTTAGACCTATAGTTCTCTATATTTTAATCTCTATATTTTTAGATAGCAAACTGGAAAACAATAAATTCTGCACCTAATAGTAGCAAGCATTCACTGACGTCCATCTGCTCTTAATTTTTTCACGAATTCAATTTTGATTTGTATGGTTCTTCCAAAATATCCGAACTGTTACACCGTTTCAAAGGATTTTTTTTACCTAACCTTATGTTGTAATTTCGACCCGCGTTCTTGTCTCCAGACATGAACATATAATTCATTTTGTCGGCATTTACTTACAGACCAATCTCCTTACTAGCGGCTACTAAACCTCCTGTGTATTTCTTTACCGTATGCATGCTTCCACTCAAAGTTATTTACACAAGGTTAAGAGACACGTATTCCTCAGGTATGACGGATAACTCAAGTTTCATTACTTATGGAAGTAAGGCACTTTGCAAACTCCAAGTGTGTGACATCGAAGAAGCTGGCTCAAGCCAGATGTGCCAGGTTCGAATCTCCACCATGATGTCAACACTCCTGAGTGAGGTTTTCCCGGCTTTCCTCAGTGCATTCAGGCAAATTTCAGGATATTGCCTCAAATTAGGTTATAACCACCTCCTTCCAGATATTTTCCAAGTTATTTTTCACTACTAGATTGGGTAACGTAATCTTGAACAAGCTAGAAAAGAATCCTAAACCGCAACCGTGTCACTACATATTACTTAAAGCGCTTCGCACCTTTTACAGTGCAGGTGCTCGCACCAGTTTCAGAAAACTAGCACTTTTTCGCTTCCCACCAGCATTTTACTATTAAGTGCTACATAATGTGACACATTGACATGTTCACAAGGTAAACCACAAATAAATAAATATACAAAATATTAAAATATATATTATTGTAATAAAAATTTAAAGCGTTATAGCATTAAACATGTTATGTCTGTGTCACTGTGTTGCTAGTTGTAGCGTGTGTCTCAACACTCTTCTCGCTGAGAGGTCTTTCCTCTGACAGCTGGCTCCCAGGCACATGCTGCCTGCAAGGCTGTTACCTGGCAAAGGATGAAAGTGAACTCCAGCTCTGTTCTTTTGGTATTCAGTTACAAAACAGTGACACTAGCCTCTACGTTTAAGAGCGTTACAGAACCAAACAGCCCTCTAATTATTTTTATGGAACCAGGAATTTGCTTTGTAATCCCTACCGTAAGCTAAGCGATTTAACTTAATACCCACAGCTCATGTTCGCGTGTTGGCCTGTTCTGGCCCCATGCCTCAGTTTCCTGTACAAGGGTAGGAAAATTTATGTTTGTCTGTCGTCATATAATGACTGAAGTACCTTCAGCCTATATTTCTTAAACAAAAATAACCGTACCACTTTTTTTTACCCCAAACAAAACTTTATGCATTTGAAGAATATTTATGAAAAAGGCAAGAAAGATATAGGTAAATATGGGCATGAGAGGCCATGTTAACATACAGCGTTCCTAATTTCCTTACAAGGATGCGGCTGCTTCAAGAATAAAGCTTCTGATATATTTTAGAGACGCCGAGTTCGAATACGTAACGCGATAAAGACGAGCATAATTTAGCTGTTTAGTAGAATTCCCCACTGCCTTCGGACAAGTGTGTAGACACTACTTTTAATTCGGCCATGATTTCTTTCTTCCACATTATCCCCAATTCGTTATTAGCAAAATAATCTATCATTAAATCCAATAAAATCTGCAAGACTTATCGTTTTGTTAAATAAAACTTCATCAAATGAAACAAACTGGTTCCTCACATTATTATTGCCAACATGTGCAATGTGAAAACTTTGGAATTAGAAGACGTACGCTTCAAAAATGGCACATTACGTTCCTGAAACTTCATGTGGTGTCTGAATGATCTGGAACTCTAAAAAGTAAGTTTGTAATATAAAATAATAACATTCGAAACTCTCACAATATATGGGTCCCATTTAGCTTTCTATGTTCTGGCGAAAAATAAAATATTACTGCAGTTAGCCGCGTTATATTGTATGGAAGCACGTTGTAAAAGTTATAATGAATTCTATGGGATAAATTACAAAATATACAAAGAGAACAAAAGTCTAGATATTTGTGATTCTATTTGACAATTTTAGAGCAGATGTACAGTTGAATTCAGTATGCCTTTCTAAAGGTCGGTATGAGGGTACAAAACTCTATAATGTCAGAATACAAACTCCACAATATTGAGTCTGTCTATTTGTGCTAGTCAAATTTCCGTACTCAAATTTATTTATTCCTCCTAACGTAAGCCTACTCACGTTGGAGTTTTAAACATTTGAAGAAAAATGATCGTTTAAATTTCTTCCCTGACTTTTTTCTCCAAATAATAACTAATACTTTCCCTTATTCAGCATCCAGAATACCGACAGACCTTCTCTATATCAGTGTCTTTTATGCGTTCCTTGTACAGTGTAACAAAACTCTCCCGCTTACCAGTCCGCGATTTTTAGCTCCGAAAATAGCAGTGTCCTTACCTAATTCTTTCTCTGACTTTCAATCACTGTTCCAAGAGCTACATTATAATGGGGAAAAGTACGCACAGTAGGAGAAACATAATTTTTCTTAGACACTTGTTACTGAAAATTCCGTCGCATTACAAGTACTTATGACTCCATATTTTTTTAAGTATATTTGCCACACAAAACTTATCACCACCTACGTAATTAGTGTTATAAATTTACGTTAAATATTTATCTTAATACAGAGCATCCCAGTTGGTGTATTAATCACAAGTGTATGTTTATTTAGCTCTTCAGTCATACCAACAAGTTGTATTACATACTTTTCCTGTGACGAATTGTTTCGACTTGCGGACTGATCCATCATCAAGCCACTGACATAAAAAATATAAAATGGATCCTCTGTATGTTATAGGTAGGAGCTCGCCCACTTTGCATTGATGGATACATTATAAACGTATATAAGACAATTAGATTCTTTTCAATGAGGGATAAGAAATGTTAAAACTGAGTTATGGTAAAGTAAATGTTAAAATGCCGAAGATATTATAAAACAATAGAAAGTAATATTTTAAAATAGTAATTTAAAAAGTAATTTCAGTCGAACAGTCAACTGTAAACTTTTTATGTATAAAGCAGTACTAGTAGAAAACGTGACAAGCTACCAGTATCATCCAATACGTTACTTGGATGGGAAGTTGTGTAATTATCTTGACGTAATGTGCAGAGAATATCCTACTTATGTAACTTTTAGCACTCTTAAGTAATTTAAAATAATCGTCTTTTTTATATGGGTTTTCTGAAAAATTAATGGTTCGCATGCGTAAGTACTGGGTAATATTAAAATACTGTATTTTTTAATTGTAACATTTTAAAAATTATCCCAGTTTAATGATGTAATAGAAATTCGTACAGTTTTAAGTGGATATTATAACAAAATAATTTTTAGTGTGCTTATAGAAAATTACTTACAGTAGTGAAGTTTTTATAGATACATTTATTGCACGCTCTTGCTCCGTGTTTCTGGGGCCGGTGCTTGTCTTACGTACTGCTATTTACAGTCGACTGCTCTTATGTTTAGGAAAGCAGATATTTTAAAGGAAAGACTTTAGTCAAGTGCCTTTCGTTTGAGTATAGTGTCAAGTATACCGTTATATGTAACTGTATGCTTATCATTTAATTGATTATCCATTACTGTTTCTCTGTAGATGTAATATCTTTCTACCGCATCTCAGCCCTTTCTGTCATAATATACGACTTTCATAGTGTCATCAATTTTACCGAAAGCAAGGTCACTTTCCAGGACATACTGAGAAAATTTGGAATTATAATTGTTTTTTCTAAATAACAGAAAGGGTTCTCCAATTTTTTTAAACTACGGCCTGTTTGTCCCGTATATTTTTTCCCACAATTTTTGCGTGGTAATTGATATACGCCGCCTTTTTTGGGATTTGACTTCATTTTTATTAGGTTTTTCTGTTTTTAGGAGATGTTGAATAGCTTCGTGTTCTGTATGCGACACGTTAAGTAGTATGTCTAAAGATTTTTGTAACATTTTTGTAAGATTTTTTGTATGAATGTTATAATGAATGGAAGAGAGAAATGTCATTCCTGCGTAAACACAGGGAAACTGCAGACGACCCGAATTATGATGGCAGCTGTAGGTTACGTCGCTTCCGATTGGGGCTTAGGCAATTTCAAGCCGGCGAGAATTAGCCGCTGACCCAACTACCTAAAAACTAAGGACCCACATTGTTTCCATTCTCAAGGCAACCGTTTTGCCTTTTAGTTAAAGTGTTCAGATAGTTACATACTTATATGTAACAGTGTCATAGAGCACAGGTGCAGAATATGATGCAGGCTTCGGAAAATCACTCTCAGAAAACCGACAGCTTTCCTGCAAGAGAACGATGTTTAAAATAATTATTTTAATCACTTTTGTAAAAATTCTGAGGGACCTGACGGATATTATAAAATTAAGAAGCACTGAAGAGTAGTCATACAGCTTCACTGCTGTAACCAAAATCCAAGAATCAGACGAGATATTGCCACTTTCCTTATAGTTGGCAAAATTCTACTAGACAAATCCCAGAAAGCGGTATTGGCTTAACACCCCTATGTGCAGCTTGGTTATTATCTTGGGCACCAGAGATGCTCACACTGCGTGGATGGCACGACCACAGGGACGAAGAGGGAGAGAGATCTGGAATCTCGCCTTTGGGTCTTTTTTCTTTCCAGGGTCATCTGAAATCAATTGAGTACGTGTCTCCCCCAGTTCTGCAGTAACACAACTGCGGTGTGAAAGGGAGTTAACTGAAAGGATGTATGTCGACAAAGAAAGTTAAAGAGAGGCGACAGAAGTTACAGTACTCTCTATTGCGAAGACATGGGGTTACGTGGATTTTCAGGTAAATATTGCACACTGCACGCGCCTTTCCAAAATGAAAAATTATGTTATGTCTTACTCTGAAGAACTGAAACCATATACAGGGTTAAATTGTATTTTATTAATTATTAAGTAATTAAGTAGTAAAATGAGTAACTGGCGACACGAACAGATCCTTTGGCGTGAAAACATGAATGATAAAATCCGGTACGCACAGACGTTACTTGCAAGTGGCAGAAACACCACCACCACCACCACCACCACCACCACCACCACCACCACCACCACGACCACCACCACCACCACCACCAGCACCACTACCACCACCACCACCACCACCACCACCACAACCACCACTACCACCACCACCACCACCACCACCACCACAACCACCACCACCACCACCACCACCACCACCACCACAACCACCACTACCACCACCACCACCACCACCACCACCACCACCACAACCACCACCACTACCACCACCACCACCACCACCACTACCACCACCACCACCACCACCACCACAACCACCACTACCACCACCACCACCACCACCACCACCAC